>PVLA01004957.1:0-160435 GCA_004027455.1 Hydrochoerus hydrochaeris | reverse complement strand
GTGGGTGTGGGTGTGGGAGTGGGTGTGAGAGTGGATGTGGGAGTGGGAGTGGGTGTGGGTGTGCACACATCACTGCCCTCATTTCTGTGGTCAGTCAGGGAAAGGAGGCACCTTCTTCCTAACATGGGGAGAGTTTTAGATAAAAGAAACTTAAACAATGATACTTCTGGCTTCTGGCATCTGGGTGAAAATGGCCTAATATGGGTACAAGTTCCTGTCAAAAGAGGAAAGAGGAAATCAGAGGCCAGGTTAAAACAGCGTGAGGTGCCAGTTTTGGAAATGTGGATCGCACCAAGAACAGGAAAGTGGGGGGGCTGGGGAGGGGACGCTGGGAAGGGCAGGAGCTGGGAGCCGGAGGAAGGAGAAGCAGGCAGGATCCCAAGGCGGTGAGAGACTGCGGAACCTGCTGAGGGGCTGAGGAGCAGGAGGGAGCCTTAGCTTGAACCTCGCCGTGGGCGGGTGGTCAGCGACATGGACTCCGTGGAGATGGAGGACACGGTGAGGGGAAACGAGAGTTTGAGAGGGTTGATTTCACTTCCAGGAAGCCCAATCCTGAGAGTAAAGGGGAAGACAAAGACAGATGGCCTTTTTAGGGGAGGACAGGGTGTGGTGTGGTCTGTCCTATTTTCAGATATGTCAGAGGAGAGCTTTCAGCTCCCCTTAACTGAAAACCCTCCGCTGGTACCACATTTGATGCTAATAGGTAGTTGGGGAAGCTGACAGATAAGGGGCAGAGGAGGGGGAAGGGAAAGAAGGTGTGAGGGACACAGTGACCCCCGCAGGAGGCAGAGGGGTTTGACCACGGCAGTGATGAAACGATGGGTTGTTTCAGAAAATTTTTCTGACTCCTTGTGTTTACTGGGTAGATTAAAGAGATTTATCTGTTGAGATAATAGAGGGAGCAACAGAAAACCTTCGACAGGACACTAGTCACTGAAACGTGAAATAACTTTTACAGGTAAATTCCCACTTCGGACTTGGTTATCTGGGAATGGCTGGGTGGGCAGGCTTTTTTAAGACATTGATTCTGGAGATAATTGCCTCGTATTTCCACTGTCTGAGTAGATACTACTTATGGATTTTAGATGTTTCCCTAGAGCGATGAACTGTCACCATAGTTCATGACTTACAATAGAAACTAAACAAGGCTTTTGGAAAGGGAACAGCAATGTTTTGCATCAAACTTCCTGACATGCCATGCTGCTAATGCGTTTTGAATTCCACACTCCGAAACATCTGGCAGGGCTCCCATGATTCAGACATCCATTGAGGGCTTCTCACTCCAAATTTAGTTAAATAAATTGTTAAGAATGTGTTTTTATTGTATAAACATGAGTTCCAAATAAGTCCAAATACTCTTGGAAATTTCAAACACGAGTCCCATAAATGGTTCTCGATCTGGCCTGCAAGGGTCTTAAGGGCGAAACGATTATTTGACAGTGATTTTAGTACAAAGAACATGCCAGTGGGCTGGTGCTCTGCCTTCGCTATTGTGTCACGATCGGTCACACAGGGAATTTCAGTAATTGATTGCCGATATTTAACATGGTTATTTCTGCCTTACAAGGAAATATGTATACGCTCAAAATATTTTGTTGTGTTTTGAGTAAATTTTAAACCTTGAAACTTTTGGCACTATGCCTAGAGTAATTGTTTCCTAGTGAAACGTTTTCCATAACAATAATCAACTTCAAATTTATGAAAGCTTTAAGGACATTTTAGCATTAAAGCAATAATTAGCTATGAAGAAGCTAATTTCAAATTTACTCTAGACGCCCAGTTTATAGATTATTTTAGATTCCTTTTTGCACAGGACCTAGAGTGACACTTCTCAGACTTTAATATGCACACAAATCCCCTCGTGTATCCTGATAAGACACAGACTTGGACCCGGCAGGGCAGGCGGGGCCATAGAGTTTCCCTGGCTGCTATGGCCTTTGCCAAGGCGGGATCCAGCCCACGTGGACGCCCAGCCTACTGATAGTTCAGGGAGTGTGTTTTAGGTCTGTGCTCCACGCAAACAAAACATTAATAAAGGAGAGGAGACACTCTGGCTGACAGCTACCCTGGCCAGTTCATTTTGTGGATTGGACATTCTCTTGGACTTTGGACTTTGGGTGAGCATCACCAAGCCTCAGACTCACAGCACCTTGCTGGCACTCACAACACCCCACCCCACTCTCTGCCAGCGAGCAGGCAGCGCTGCCTCAGGCTGGGGCTTCAGACTGCAGGAGTACACCCCCAGGCCTGAGACAAGGAGCAGGTTCCCTCCATCTTCATCGGCAGGAGTGGAAAGTGTTCTCTGAATCCCTCTGAACTCTCTCTAGCTTAACCCAACCGGATGCAGGACCTCAGCTGCCAGCCTATGGGCAATGGGGCCCTGCCCGAGATTTGCCCTCTGGTGCTCCTCTCCCAAGATGAGGGACACTGGCCTTGGCCCAGTCTGTCCAGAGTGCCAGGCCATGGCACTATTTCCTTTGCCTTTCACACCGTTGGCACTTCCCAATGCTCAGCTAATCCCTGCGCAGAGCTCAGAGCCCAGCCTGGTCCAGCTCATCACTCCTTGTGCATCTGAGCTATCTGAACTTCCCTCATTAACCTCCCCACTAAACACCAGCCCGGGAAGGTAGGGCGGAGGCCTGGCGCGTTCCTCACTCCTCCCCACCAAGCACAGTTCTGGCTTGGGACTGGGCTCCCTCTGGCAGAGTCAGGAGCTGTGCAAGGGAAGCCTGGCTGTTTGCTTGCAGGAGAGTTATGCTTTGTGCTGCTGTCGCCACTGATGAGTGTCAGTGAAGCTCACTCAAGGTCTCAGTGTCCAGGCAGCATTCGATTCTCACGACTGTGCGCTGGTCATGGTGCCACAGAACTCTGGAGCAAATGCGCCGAAAGGGACCTGAGTTACTGGGGCATGAGGCAGAGGAGGTGGACTTTAATGTCACTTAACATTAGTTAGTTTCCAGGGTTTTTTCTTTTTTGGATTAAAATGTTTATTTTTATTTTTTTTTAAATTTTTATTAGTATGTCAGGGACCACAGATTATAAATTGTGTCTTGGGGACTTCCACGCTTGTCCTTGTCCTGTCCTGCCCTTGAGCCAGACTGAAACATGGAAACGCCCTGCTGGTTTCTGGTCACAGCTGGAAGCCCTAAGGCTAAGGACTGCTGAGTCTCACAGGCTGAGCTGAGACCTGCTGAAGACAACAAGGCCCCTGGGGAAGCCGCAGTTTCCTCACTGCCACCAAATGGTTCTTCACCCACTGTCCTTGACAGGATGTAATGAATAAATGCCACGGTTCTGGGTGCTTCACAGCCTTTTGTTCCCCAAGAACAACCGGCCACCAAGGATACTGATGCAGCTCTATTATGGCTCTTGCTTTTCCTCCTGCCATGCCCCCTAACTCCAGGAAGGAGACTGGGGACTCACTGCTGGAGTCTCCAATAACTGGCATGCTGGAACGGGTCCCCGATATTAGTACACACTGTAGTGTAGTAATATCATGAGAAGTTGGTATGTGTATGTGACACACCTTAAAGCTTTGTATGACCCCTCCCCTTCTCTCCATCCCTCTTGGTCCCCTCTCCTTCACCTACAAGCCCGTGATCTTCTCCATCGTGCACATCAATTTATAACCCAGAAGCAATCTTCGTAAAAAGGGAAAAAGGGTACTTTATCTAGGTTTGGGTCTCAATGAATATTAAAATACACAATAAAGGCCAATAGGTAATAATTATAAGTTTGATTGTTTAAACTATCAAAATAAGGCATCAGCGTCTTCCCCAAATTTGTCTTTCTTTTTTTTAATCTCAGATCAAGACCATTTGAATATATTTACTTCCACCAGCCCTGGGCTCCTAGTTTTAAAGCACCATGTGCTACAGCCAAAATTACTTGTCAACTCCTTTATATATGTTTTCTGACTAAATTATATAATATTTCTTTGGGCTAAAAGTTCCTTCAAGCTTTTTGGTCTACAGGGCCCAAGGGAATCCTCTCTACAATTCTTTCGGAGACCCCAAGCATCGTATAGAAATACACATTGCTCACTAAATTTGGCACCAGCAAAGAGAAGATGGAAAAGTATAACTTTACCTCAGAGTAGAATCCATTTATTGGTTCTTTCTTAGCTTCTCAGAGAGAGAGACTGCCTAAATTCGAAGTTGACAGTAGGTACTAATTATTTAACTCGTGACTTGCCTTAGCTTCCACAGAAACTCTATCTCGCCACTGTTGAGTAAAGAAAGCCCATCTGTACGCATGGCTCACCCCATCACCAGTGTCAAGAAGGTTCGAGCACTCCGAGCAGGGAAACGCAGGATCCCACAAGCAAGGAGCCCACGCGCAGTGTGCCAGAGCTGCACCTGCAGCCCCTGGACAAGCTCAGATTGGGAAGACATTCCTGAAGGGACTCGGAGTCAGGGGAGGCTTTTTATTAACTTCTCAAACTGCTCTGGCCTGGTGAACCATGGGCTTTGCCTACAGAAGGTGGAGAGCATGGGCCCCAGCCAAGCGCTGTCACGGATGAGAAACGGCTCCGACAGACGTCAATCTGTTCCCGTTCACAGGGCTGTCTCTCCACTCCCTCTCCTTCCAGTTATTAAGCAACAGTGTCAGTCACGGCCCGCTCCTCTTTCTCTTTTTATTAATGATTTAACATGGATATGTCATTACTGCTCTATACATCCTTATGCAGATGGCTCGACTGTGCATTTTAATGGCAAATCTGTTTCGCACTTAACTACTGAACTGCAAAAAGACTTTGGCAGACTGGTTCCAGGAAAACAAACTGGTTTTCAAAGCAGCAAAAACTAAAACAATGCTTTTTGGCTCTACTGCTCATTGGAGTTTGAATAGTGATTACTTTAAAAGCCAGAATGATCTGAGAAAATGGCTTTATTAGAGACAATTTTAAAATATCAGGTTCCACTTCAGTTTATGATAACAAATGCATTGTACATTATTTTCTGAAGAATTGGACTGGAATGCAGGAAGAAATTATAGAAAATTTTTAAACTGCATGTAAGGTTTCTCATAACCTAGTTAATACCAATAAAAGTGTTTCTTTCATTCAGTTTTCTAAAGACCAGCCATTAAAAACTAACTTAGTCTTAAAAATCTTAGTGTGTAAATATATGTTCAAAAACTGTAAAATATATGTACTAGAATAAACTCTATAAATAGAAAGCATTGAAAAGAAATATAAATTGGGATTGATTTTGCTAGCATAAAATGTCATAATTTATATTCTAAATAAAATTATTTAAAAACACAAATATTGAAAAATCAAACCATGATTGCATAAACTTTGCTCTGTGTGATTCTCATTTCTCTCCATATTGTTTATATTGTATATATTTCAATTAAAATTTCTTTAAAACTCATAGGTTTTAACTATAAAATCATATTTACCAATTTTAATTATTTTTTAAAATATTAAATTTTGGATACTTTACTGAAGAAAATATATGGAAAAAATTAAAAACACTGCATAATCTCACTACCCAGGGAGTTTTTTTCTTCTTTACACTTCTGTGTAATCTAAAGACCAGAAATAAACTTTAAAAGAACATTATCATAATAAGCTAAAAGCTAGAGAGATTCTCAATGATCATCTAGCCCAGAGATTTTCAAACCTTTATTAATCTCGCAATTATTTTATTAAACAAAAATGCAGTATGTAAAACCAATCAGAGGCCCTGCCTTGTGCAGATGGGAAAAGCAGAACTTTATCTGCTTCTTCTATTTCCTCCCATCTTCTCCCGTTTCCTGGAAAAGCAAGGGGAGTCATCTTCCTGGCTTAGTTTCTTTGTTACAAGTAAGAAAAACTATTTTCTGAGTAGTTATAAACTTCCCAAACCAACACTGCTAATAAAGAAAAAGAGAGCTGGGTGTGGTGCTACAGACCTGTAATCTCATCACTCTGAGAGCCTGAGGCAAGGGGAACTCAAGTTCAAGGCTGCTTTCCACACCTCAGCAAGTTAGCTGAATTTTGTTTCAAAAAATTTAAAAAAAGAAAAAAACAGACTGGGACAGACTGGGGATATAACGCATGGTTCAATCCCTGTGCTCTCTCTTTCTTTCTGTTTCTCTTTTTCCCAAGGAAAGAAGGAAGATAAGTTTGTCAGACATATGTCCTGTTCATCAGGACATCACTGATTATCACAGGCTTCTCACTTGCAAATCAACACCATAGTATGGAAAAAACAATCATTGCACCTACAGAACCCCTGACACAGACAAGCTTTGAGAGACATCCCTGAGCAATGGGACCCATGTCACCCAAAGCATTCAATCTGAAAGCTGGAACTTTCAGTTTAGTATCTGGTTTCATACAAAGTGTGACCTGAGAGATCATAAAATAGTCTTACTGTCTCCTCCCAGTCTTCCAGCTTCTACAGACCAAAATCACTAGCTGCGTCCTCAGAATCCACGTGTTACGGAACACGTGACCATTTTGGGGCCAGCTGGGCACACGTGTGACCTAATTTAGTTTGAATACAGTAGCACCTTGAAATTACATAAAAGATCTGGTTTACTTTTTTTCCTGCTTTTAGTTCTTGGCTTATGATAATGGATGATTTTCTATGTCAAACACATAAATGTAATAAAAAATAAGATCTAGATACTGTCGGCCTGAAATTCTGTGATTTTAAGTATTGAAAAAGAAGTGATACTGAGTAAAACCCCTCAAGAGTTCCCACAAAAGAGTGGTCCCTCGTGCTAGCACAGGAAATTACAGAATGCTACGTCACAGAGTTGACTGATCGGACCAGTGTTCTTTGGACAAGCTCTCATATCTCCAAAGATGAAAACTCATTGGCGCTTGGTAAAGAAAGGGACTGGGGCGAGGGAGATATGAAGACCCTGCTTCGTGCTGTCGCAGCTGACCCAGCTCCTCCTGCCCGTCCACCCACCCTGGGCAGCAGCTGCTATCAGCGTAAATCAGGAGTGAGCCATTTCAGGAACGGTGTGCAGACTTTTAAAAGCATCACTTACAGCATGCTTTCATGACAAAGTATAACACCACTTTTGTTTCTCCATAAATAAAGGGAACACAGGATAAATTCCTGGCATCAAGTCACCTGCCAGAAGTAAACACTGTTTGAACCGATCAGAGATTTAGTGCCACGATGAGGATCCTCCGATGTGCCTCCTCTTTCTGTGGGCCTCCTCTTTCTGTCGCTTGATCATCCTCCACGTGTGTCATGCAGACTCGGCACAGAGGGATAAATCCCGAGGGGATGCTGTAATGAATTGGTTTTGCAAAACGTTTCTGTTTTTTATTTCCACATATATATCACTCCTCCCTATGTGCTGGAAAGCAATTGGCAGGAACAGTGTTCTAGATCTGAAAGTATTTTTTTTCTTTAAAGATTCAGTAATTTATCAGATTTATTTAACTTGACATAGTACTTCCTGTGTTCCAGGCACTTCGGGGACGGAGGGTCCAGTCAGCAAAGCAGAATGAGCTCCTGCCCTCCGCAGCCTCACAGCCACGCAAGCCGACCGATAAACACTGCAGACACTTCATGAGATCCACCGTCAGAGCAAAGGATGAACGAGGTTAAATGTCACTGCATGTCCTCTGATCAGAGAGGTTGGCTTTCTGAAATAAAGGGATCCAAGGCTAGTCGGGGGGAAAGAAACCACCAGTAAGAGAGCAGATACTCGAGGCTATTAACACTTCGAAAAACGGATTTTGCTTCCTGAAAAAGTACAATTTGTTACTTTAAAAGTATGAATGTGACTTCACCCATTTAATGGAATAGCTTTATTGAGATATAATTCACATACCGTACAAGTACCCGTCAGATAAATAGCTCAGTGTTTAAAAAAATACTCACAGAAGTGTGTAACCACCCTTGCCTTCCATGTCCATGTTTTACATCATCTCAATAAAGGAAACTCATAGCCATTCCTGATTTTTTTTCCCCAAAACCCCGGGACTTAGGAAATAATTAACCTAGTTTCTGTCTTTATAATTTGCTTTTCCTTGGCACTTATTTTAAATGGAATGGTATAATATATAATTCTTTGAAAATGTCTTCTTTTGCTCAACATGAAGCATTATTTTTCACAGGCTTCCAAGATTCATTCAAAGTGTAGCACCTGGGAGGAATATTAAACCTTTTAGCCATGGTAGAAAATAGCCTGGAGGCTTCTCAAATGTTAAGCAATTCTACTCCTAGATATATAATATTCCCAAGAGAAATAATAACAGGAATTCAGGACTGGCATAGAATAGTGTGTAGCTACATTATTCATAGCTATCAAAAGATAAACAATCCAAACATCCATCAACTGATAGGTGAGAACCCAGCATGAGCTATGTCCATGTATTACTGGGCCATAAAAGAACACATTAGTGATACATGCTACAACATGGATGCAACTTTAATTTGGGGGATTTAAACTCATAAAGGATGAAGATTTCAATTTTCTTACATGCTGAAATAACTGCATCTTTGGAACTAATAAGAAAACTAGAAATATACTTTATTAGATAATATTAGCAAGCATGCATCGGAAAGACTTCACGTCCTACATTTTTCAAAATTGTGCGAGGCAGCCATGCTGCCTATGGCCTGTTTTCATCGCAGAGAAACTGTCCTTGTGAAAGGGTCTGACTGAATCTCCAGCTCCTTCCTAGCCTCTAGGCAAGGATCATGCATCAGTGTATCGTTTTTATCACAAGGTCTGCTTGTACCGCACTCCTCCGCTGCTTAAAGTGAGTGCCACTGTTGAAAATAAGACAGACAACTCGCTTTGAGGAAAGCTTCAGAAGAAAACATTCAAATACCTCAGTGAATACGACTGGTTCGTGCTTTTTGTGCAAGCCATCCTTGACAGGAAAATATTTCATGTGGTTATCATATAGCGTGGAGGTATTTTAAAAATGTAATGGTGTATGTATTCTCACTCTTCTTCTTTGAGAAGCACTACCAGTGTTAAATTTGAGGTGTATCCTTGAAGACTCAAAACAGAACTTACCATAATTTTATTCAATTAGTTGATTTACTGTATATACACATTAATCTAGACCAATGAATACATTAAGTCATAAGTTGCATGCAAATTTGCTTGTTTGTTTGTTTGCTTGTTTGTTTTCAGAAGCATCTGTGTAGACAGCTCCTTTGTTTTAGCTCGGTCTCTTTGGCTCAGGCACATTAACGTCCAGGGAAACCACCCTTAAAAGGCCTGGATTTATGGGACCTGGGACTGAGAGTCACACTGGCCGCTGTCCAGTCATGTCATTAAAATTTAGAGGCGGATCTTCTGAAATGAGAGAATAAAATCTTCTTTGTGTATAAATTGTTTTATTAGATAATGTGTTGATACTGCAATATTTCAATTCAGGTAGAAGGCAGTTTAATTAATATGTGGGTAAAAATACCTATAAATCTCAAGGAGGCTGAAATCCACCCTCCCACCAGCGGCATCTGGGCTAAGCACTAAGGGAGCCAGTCCTTGAGCCAGACCCTGCGTCAGGGCCAGCGCTAAACTTGTGACATGCGCAGAGACAGAGGTCAATTAAGCCTTGTGCTCCAGGCCTCCAACAATCTCAGGAAAGAAAAATAAAATTGACCACACCTGAAATTAAGTCCTCATCTGTAAAATCTGAAATGGCAGCCTACTGTCTGGCTTCAAGAAAGCTCAATGATGTTGGCACCAAATTGCCCTTTCGCTGTTTCCCACAATGCTCTGCATAATTACTCTGAAGATGGATTTTACTATCGTCTAACTACGAGGCAGAGAGGTATGAATTCCCAGAACTCAGGAGTGTTCCGTGGCTAAGTCACCCATGCACGAGCATGCAGACAGTCGGAAGGCTAGAGCAGGAGCCGATTATCCCAAATTTCTGGAGTCGGGGGAGTTAGCACTTGCACTGCTTAGGAGTGGTCGTTTTGATTGGCTCTTTTCGTCACTTACCTGGACAGAACCTCAGCTTTCCAGCAGGTTAGAAAACACAGACATTAGATTAATCACCAAGGTCCTCTACCTATCAGACTGCTTGACTGGTTAATAGTTTCTCAATTCAAAATGTCAGATTTTGTTTCAAAATCCTACATCAATACCCACTGTCCTTTAGAGAAAAATTACATTTTAAAAATCATCAGCTACTATAACACAAATGTGTTACTAGGAGGCCCAGATCCAGGACAGATAATTTTTGATGTTGCAGGATGGGATACAATAAAAATTCAAGAGGAAGAAATCTTTGGAAGAGAAAATTGGTTCAGAAATAACTTTAATTAAAGTTGAGCAGAGAGAGTAGAAAGGACATTTTAAAATGTATTTATTTTCAAAGTGGGCTGACTACTGATTAATTTATGGAATAAGTAGTACTGGTATTGTAAAGTCAGGCCACAAGCCTGAGGACAAGCTGTTCGTGAGGACCAGACATTTCATAGTCTCTTCTGCAGTCTTCTGCATTCCCATTTCCATAGGCCTCCAGCCAGGACTTCCTCCTCATTCCCCCACTGGTCACCACGCCATTGCCACTGCCCACCCAGCGCCCAAGTCTAGCCTCTCCCAGAGCTGTTCAGCCTCCCCCACCGGCTCGGCCTTTCTTCCTTCTGCTGCATCCCCACTCTGAGCCAATGGGCTGCACTCTATGGCCTGCACATGCCGTGTTGGTCACATGGGGCTGCCTAACCCTCTGAGGTCTACTAGCACAACCACTCCTTCTTTGATGTCTTCCCTCATCTTATTTTCCCTTCCTTTTCCCTTTTGGTTACAAGTCCACTTAAATTCATCTCCAATTTTCCAGGTTGAATTAAGCACACATGAAACAGTCTTTGAGTATTTTGTCTTCCTGACCCTTCGTTCCACTGTGCTCTGCTGTTTGCACCTGCTTGGAATGTGCAGAGCACAGGCGAAAGAGGCAAACTCCTACAGGGCCCAGGTGCCAGCGTGGGGGCTTCGCGTGACTGAGGCTGGTAGAGCAGGGGAGAAGGGAAGACCCTCAGGGAGAACAATGTAGGGGACAAAGCCAACAGTTGCTGTGTGGGAATGCCCCCGCCTGCCTGATTCTCCAAAATGAAATAAAAAACCTAGATATTCCCCCCAGAATATCCCTATGCTTAAAATACTATTGGCCAAACAAAATATATCTTCAAGTCTGCAGTCTGAATGTGTTTGGAGGACTGAGCTGGTGCCCTCCGGATCTAGAGAACTTAGTCTGTGCTCTGGGGTGGACGGGTACACACGCGCGGGCGTATGTGTTCAGAGCTGCTTCTTGAGAGCTAAGGAGGTCCTGAGTTTTCCCTGAGCGCCATGATCAGTTTCTGTGTCCTTTGAATGAATAGTCCTATGCGAAGCATGTGAGGAAACCTCTTGGCGTGTTAATGAGCGGTGATGCCTGCTTGCAGAAGTCACAGCTCATGACAGAGATGAGTCATCGCACTGGCCTCAGCCACGGAGACTTGTCTCCTCTGACAACAGCAGGATCACAGGTTTTCATGTTTAATACTTCCTTGATTTATTACTGTGAATCATTAGGTCAATTTGTGTCTGTCAGCTGATGTCAGACCTGTCACATTGACTATTGTGGGGCAGATTATGTTATTTGTCGCAGGTGCTTTGTAAGTTCTGTTTTTCAGCCTGATCTGTTCCCTTGAGACAGGCCCCTCTGGGAAAGTTAGGAGAGCAGCAAACCTGTAAGAATCTGGCATGTGTCAGATTCAGTTAAGTAATTTGTGTGTAGTGTGAGTAGTATAGTAATATCTGCTATTTTATAAATTCATCATGTGATAAATCTCTAATTCCATACATTCACATTTCTTTCTAATGAGTAGCTCATAGCTCCGCCCCCAGCTCATCACCCGTGCAGTTTAATAATCAGGATCCCGAAGCCCCTAGACAGGGTCGTGTGGAAGGAGGATGGGGCTGGCTGTTTTCTGCGGAAGGGTTTCTCAAGTGTGGATTTCTAAGGGGAGAATGGGGTTCTTCTCCAGGGAAATGGAGCCAAGAGGTCTGGATGCACCTGGGGCTGGGAGAAGGGCAGAGAGGTTGTACCCAACTCAGATGCAGAGAGAAGGGGGCCGGGAAACAGCCCCCACATGGGCCACGGTGGCCCAGCCTAGAACCTGGAGGCCATGACTGCAGAGGGAGCCAGGACAGCGCTGGGCTGGCAGGTGGCACGGCACGCCACACCTCTGTGCTCCCTGTGTGGGGCCCAGCAGTGCCCTGGGCCTCCACAGAGGTGGCCATCAGCACAAGGGAACGGGAGGCCGTTTAGGACACGGGCATGGGCATGGAGGATGACGGCGATCACCTGGCAGCCCTGGGGAAGGCAGCACGGCCAGCTAGTAGAGGTCCCAGCTTGCGCAGGAGCGGCTGGCGTCCCAGGTGGAGTGAAGGACAGAGGTGAGTCAGCGCTGACTCTGCTCCCAGGTTGGCCTTAGCATTAGCAAGGTCTGTGCATGTCCCCTCCTCACTCACAAATCCCCATCTCTCTGCTTGGTTTTTGGTGGATGTGGTTTATATTTTATTCTTCCTTTGCCTTTTGATGCTCAATATCTGCTGCTCTGAAGAAGCCTAACTCTTGCAGACAACAGCTTTGGCTTCCTGACATGGGAGACCAAAAGCTCTTCCTTCCTTCCTTCCTTCCTTCCTTCCTTCTTTCTTTCTTTCTTTCTTTCTTTCTTTCTTTCTTTCTTTTTCTTCTTTTTTTTGGGAAAAGGTTACAAAAGCCTAAAGCCACCCAAAGAAATCAATTCTTTTCATCAAATAAAAAAAGGCACCTACCAGACTAAATAGAAAACAAAAGCACAATAATCAATATATGTAAAGCACTAGCAATGGCCCTATTCTTTTCTGTCTTTTTGTGGGCTTTCCACGACTGGGCACACCTCAGTTATGTTTCTTCCCTTGCCCTGGCACAGTACCAGATATGGATATATATATAGGTCTTTTGCTCAGCAGGCAAGCACTGAACATAAGCTTGCTTGTTCTATCCAATGTTTAGAAGGAAAAATGGGAATTATAAGTGTCTTTTAAAAACTTACAGATTTATATGGAGAGGACTGCCCAGAAGAAAGGACCTGTCCCTGCCTTCCATCTTGCTTATTTCCTACAATATTATATTCATTATTTTGCTGTGGGTGACAACGTTTCACTCTTCATTGTGCCTGAATAATCCTCCATTGTGTAGACACACTATATTTTGCTTGTCTAGTTATTTCGAAACTAACAACAGAAACAAGTAATTTGATTCAAAGTGGGCAAATGATCTGAGTAGACACATCTCAAAGAAGAAATACAGGCAATCAATTAATTTATGAATGAATGCTCAATATCACCAATAAGCAAATGAAAATCAAAACTACAACGAGATTCCATCTCACCCCAGTTGAACGGTTTTCATAGGAAAAAAACCAAACAATCCAAAAATAGCAAATATTGTTGAGAATATACAGAAAGGGACTCTTACACACTTGGAATGGGAGTGTGAGATAGTATAGCTGCTGTGGAAAACGGTATGGAGATTCCTTAAAAAACTAAAAAATACCACATGGTACAGCCATTCTGGTCCCAAGTATGCAATCAAAGGAAATGAAGTTAGCATTCAAAAGACACAACTACATGCTCACATTTCTCGTGGCCCCATTCACAACTGTTAAAATACGGTATCAGCCCCTACTCCCCCTGCCCCATCAAAGCCCAGCAAGGGTGCACTTAAGCCACAAAAGGGGATGTTGCCCTCCACAGCATGAATCAAGCCAAGAGAGACTGTAAGTACAGGAAAAAAGTAACAGTGAGTCAGTCACAGAAGTTCTGATTTTATTTCACAGACCACACCTCCACCCTCACGTCGCACCTCAGGGAGCCCTGGCCTGGTTCAGGAAGCAAGGACGGGCAGAGCAAGGGGGAGATCAGCCTGGCCATCCTTGGTCCCTAGAAATTTTGTCTGTTATATTAGGCTTCGGCAGATGGACTCGTGTCCAGTAGTATCCGAGTGAGTTTGTTTTGTCACGTCTTGAGACCATGTGAACTCTGTATGAATATCACACCTGTCCCAAGGCTCCTGCGTCTCTCACTAAGCAGATCCTGAGCCTCGGTTTCCCAGAAGGTGCCCTCCAGCACTGCGGGTGCAGGTGCACACACAGACACACACACCTCTCCGTCCCCTAGGCCCCGCGTGACTTACTCGCCGCATGGTTTCTGGGAAAGTCTGGAAGGCTTCTCAGTCTTGGTTTCTTTGTGTATACACAGTGGCAGTGACCACCTCCTTCAGCAGGGCTTTGGGAGCACGCGCTGACGTCTCCACGCAGCCTGTGCACGGACTCTTTCTGCCGTGGCTGTGTTGTTCTTTGCAGCTCGACAACGTGCAGCCGCGCAGAGGGGCTGCGTCGTGTTCTTCCAACTCACAACTCTTGGCTGCGTGTTTCTTTGTCTAGCTTTCATTTTTTTTTTCAACTCACATAGTTTACTTTTAAGGTAAGGGGACGTTGACAGCTTTATGAAAAAAATCTGGGCATGAATTTTAATATTTAATTTACTTCCAAAATGCTTTAGAAAAACATGACTTTTTTGAAAAAAAATTACATTCATATTGGGGTATGACTATTGATTCATGCAGTAAATAAGTTTGTGTCTGTCGAGATGAACAGAAATATAAATGCACTGAAATATCTGGACACAGTCACGGCAGCAAAAAGATGACTCCAAGTTCTCTTTCATGATAAGTTTGAATATTTGTGATTTTAATTTGATATTCACCTATCTGGAGGGAATGGCATCTTTTGATAAGTGAAAATGAGAGTGAGGTCTGTAGGAAAAAAAATTGCCTCATGTTTGTTAAAATTGGCTTAATTATCAGTGTCAGTGCTGATGTGACATGGGGTTGGTGCCATATGCATGATATGAAGGGAACAAAGCCATCGCGCACTGAATAGGAAAATCTTGGGATTTTTTTTCTTGTCTCTTTTTTTTAATTTGTCTGCTCGTTGAAAATATACCATTTACTAAACTGTTATTTAAATATAAAAATAAAATAATATACTTTGAGATCATGATTTGTGAATCATAGAAGTGTTAGGAAAAAAAAGTCCAACTGGTAAATTATTAAGGATTTTCACAAAAGTACATCTATAAATATGTGTTTATGTGTTTATATAAATCTGTATCTATCAATGCATCCTCATGGAGCCATAGAGAGAAAGAAAGAAAGAAAGAAAGAAAGAAAGAAAGAAAGAAAGAAAAGAAAAAAAGAAAGAAAGAAAGAAAGAAAGAAAGAAAGAAAGAAAGAAAGAAAGAAAAGAAAGAAAAAAAGAAAGAAAGAAAGAAAGAAAGAAAGAAAGAAAGAAAGAAAGAAAGAAAGAAACTTTCAAAGACTTAGTTCTGGAAGATTAGTCTATCTTTATACAGTCTATTAGTCTATAGTTGTAAGTCTATCTGACAGAAGACCATCCTGCATCCAAAAATCCCTTTTAAAGTGTTTGTAAATTACGGTGAACACTTACACTAATATAATCCGTTAATCACAGTATCAGAGGACCGAAAGGGAGTGCGAGCACCACAGCGCTGGGGCTTCACCAGCGGGCAGCTGACTGAAGGCCGTCACCGGGCAGTCTCGGGCCCTGGCGCACATCCTGCCATGTCCCTGGCTTCCCCTTGACCAGAGTCCTGGGATTCCTCATGGACACCCACCGACAGCTGCGCTGTCCCTTGGAGACGGTCTCCTGGTCTCTCCGTGCTTCTGCCTCTCGGGTGCTGAGGTGGAGAACCCCAGGCAGCCTCTGCTGACTCCGTCATGGCACCGCCAGAGCCACTTCCCCCGAGCAGACGTGGGGCCATCCTCTTGCTGCAGGCAGTCGGCCGCTGGCTCCTGCCCTCTCTTCATGCCCGCACTGTTCTTGGAGTGAGTCTCTGCCATCGGCCACGTTTGAGCAGATTCTGAAGGCAGAAAGAGAGATGCTCCTGGCAGGGGGGCCTGAAACAAACTTTCTGAAAGCCACACGACTAATCCTGAAGGGCATCTCAAACTCACCGCCATCCCTGTTCCCCAGCACCCCAGAACCACAGTGCTTGACGGTTAGAGGAGACTCTGGTTTCCGCTGGAGCCATCGTATCCCTTCCACGAAGCCCACCCAGGACTCTTCTGCTTCCTGCTGCAGCCGACACTTGGTTACTCCCTGGGTATCTTTTGTTAACCTTGAACCATAGACTCCTAGACTCGATGTATTTTCTCCTGAATTCTCTGGAAATCGGCGGTCAAGGATATCATAGTAAATTTCAACCCAATGATGTTCCATGAGGATTACTTTTGCACATATTTTCAATTTTATTCTTTGTAGATAAGTCAGGCAGAGGGTGCTTTTTCAGGCCTTTCCCTCAATAACAGAAACATCTTCATTTTGTATAAACTACACAAGCAAGATTCATTGCTGCCTTATTTTCCCCACTTTTTATATCCTTTGAGCCTTGGAAAAATATAAAGGTATAATTTGCCTTATATCCTCTTAACTGAGGATTAAATTCATTGATAAACTCATTTTGGTTGAGAAAAACATGGTCATTGCAGGCAGGAAAGTAAATTGGGCTTGTCTGTTTGTCCATGTAGCCTCTATACCACCCAAATCTACATTTGTTTTATTTTTATTTCCCATAAAATCTTGGAGGGAATATTTTTTTACTCTTCATCTAGATGGACATTATCATGGACTCTGCCCAGTCTAAGGACTGGAGAATGAACGTAATACTTTCAAATCGTATCTTTGAGTCACAGTGTCTGCTTAAATCATATGGGAGCTGTGCACCCCCAGATTCCTGACATTTGTAACTGAAACACTAGAGTAGCCAACATTACCTCTCATAGCTGTTGATTTTATAAAAGATCCAAGAAAATGTTGGAATACTCAACTCTGAAGTAGCCTTTGTCTGTTGGAAGCTGAAGTTTATAAAAGACAAAATGTTAATTGCCATGTTCAGAGATCAGCAGAGGTTACATACATGCAGTAAGGACTTGGGAGGAATGAGAAGGGAGGGAGGGAGGGAGGGAGGGAGGGAGGAAGGAAGGAAGGAAGGAAGGAAGGAAGGAAGGAAGGAAGGAAGGAAGGAAGGGCGAAAGGGAGACAAGAAGCTATAAACAGAGGAAGGGACAGAAAAGAATAGACGGAAGGGGAGGTAAGGAAAGGGAGAACAGAAAGGAAATTCAAGATGCCTTTTTAAATAACTGTAAAGAGCCTTCATAAAAGCAGACACTTTTGCCCAGAGAATTCTGTCCTCCAAGTATCATTTCCAGGTTTATGACTTACCATACAAAGAACTGACCTAAAAGATAATGCAACCTTTCCGACTATAGAAAAAGTGTCTACTGTAACTGAAATTTATCTTTTCCCAGTTGAACCTTAAATTTTGAATAATTAGGAAAAGGAAAATGAGAGCTTCTCAGAATAAATCTAACATATAAAAGGACAGAAACAGAAGAATATCTAGCATTAGGAAACACCTATTCCAGAAGTCTTGAGTAGATACTGAAATCCAAATACATCCTAACCAGACAAAATTCTCCCTAAGAAGATCTTGGATTGCTGATTGATACCAACACTATACATTTATTAAATCAAAAGCAATATCTTAGGAATAACTACCCCAAGCTGTCAGAAAATATGAATCATGAGATTTCAATCAGCAACACTATGGAGTTTATATTTGATTATTGGTTGTTAGCAAGGATTAAGGTGCTTTTAAGCCACCAAAAAATCACACTCTGAATATATGCTGAAGTCAAAATTTAATAAATAGTCCTTTCATCTTAACAAAATCGATTTAAATTTAAAAAGGTAACTTCGGGATGCAGTCAGAGTCCCAGGCTATGGAATAAATAGAAAACTGAGAGAGAAAGAGAAAGAAAAAAATGACAGCTTTGCATTTTTATCATCTAAAAAAACTGTGATTCTAGAAAGTTTGTTCATTCAATCCTATTTCCCTTTTTGGTTAATGAGTTATTTGTACCTTTTAAATATTACAAGCTGATTAAAATATCATACACCAAAACTGAGAAAAAGAATTGTTTTCCTAAATTTAAGTAACATTGTTTTGTGTTTTCTCTTGTAAGTAGCAATTAGTGCAATTATTTTTAAAAAGGCAGACATGGGATTATTATAAATGGCATATTTTGATTATGTGAAAAAATTTAATCTCTTTAAAGTCTAAATATATGAAGTTTTATATTTCACAAAGTAGACAGATACACAATTAGGAAAACTATAGACAGATATACATTAGGAAAACATTGTTATTAGGAATGGTTTCTAGCAGGAACCACTAATTAGATGATCTATATAAACTTTTAGTGATACATATCCTGATTTATTTATTTTTTACATTGATAGATTTCAGACTTTCTTTTTTAAAGTTAGACTTTTAGAGACTTAAAAAAAAATGAATTCACAGAGAAGTTTGAGCTTTTTCCTAGAGTCATGTTTAATTGACATTAGAATTGTATGTATATATCACATACATGTATATGTATATAATACACACATTCACACATTTACACATACTCACATATTATATATTGTATCATAAATTAAAATAGATTTTGTACATCTTTTGTGATAAGAAGCAGATATTTTTCATAAGAGAATACTCTATAAAAATTAAGAGCCTATATTTCCACTTAGTTCTATACTAATAATAAGTCTTTGACTCCGTTAGGAATGTCGGTCTGCAAACGTGGTTATAGCAATACATAGCTTGAATATTGTATCAGTCAGAGGATATTCTATTGTGTAAAAAAAAAAAAAAGGAAAGAGCTGTGGTGTTGAAAAGGGAGAAAGATAAATTTAAAAGCTTTAATATCAGCATAGGTTTTAGCAAAGTTGCTATTTATGTGAAGGCAGAGCGCTGTGACAGTTCTAATATCACTAGAAATTAAATACTAGGAAGCAGATTTTCTTCCTTTGTGTGCTAGCCAGAACTGAAATATATAAATCTTGCACTTATAAATATACATTATCTCATTGTAGATGAACCAGATGGTAGGGAAATAAATCTCATGTACCAAATTTTGGATCCTAAGCTGCTCGTTTCCCTGACTTCTCAAGGTAGGGAGCTGGGCTTTGGTCCCGCTCTGGGGGGACCAGAGCGTGGAGATGGCAGAGCCCGGAGGTTGCGGTGCCAGCGGTGCAGGGCAGAGTGTGGAGTTCAGGCCGCGGAGCGGAACCGAAGCGATGCCAGGCGGCCGCCGGCCAAGCCCAGCAGGGTGACCAGAGGGACGCGCCCTGGACACGGGCGCAGGGCAGGGGCTCCGGGGCGAGCACTTGGAAACTTCAGAACTCCCTGCAAGTCTGCTGGTTTTCCGCACATCTGGTGTAAGCAGGGGGGGGGGGGAACCCCTGCCCTAGCAGGGCCCCCCAGGGTGCTGCACCTGCCCGCGGACGCGGTCACTCCACTCTGAGGGGACCCGGCCTGTGGCGCGCACCGGGATCCGCATCTGGAAAGTTTGCTGAAGTTTCTCAGGTCCCTAAGTGCTTCGGTTGTTTTCCCGGAGAACTGAGATTTGCGCTTCCAGAGGAACGGAGAAATCATTCAGAATTAAAGCGCGAAAATGCTGCCTTGTGGGAGCTCAGTGAAGGCCAAGGCCGCGTTTTCTGGGCTGGGCCTGATGGGGCCCAGAAGAGGCCCTGCATCGGGGCGCCTGCACCACTGGGCTATTGTTTCTGGTGCCAGAAAGGTCCTTGTGAAACCTGGGCTTCCTAGAATAAAGGACTAAGGTCCGTCCTAGGGCAGGGACTACACAGCCTGAACCCACCTGCCCAGTCAAGCAAAAGCATTTCTCGGAGCACAGGGGCTGCGTGGCACAGGCCTGCGTTCCCGCTGGCGAAACGGCCACCGTGACGCCTTCACGAGGACACGATTAGTTAAGGGTCGAGAGAAGAACATGCAGTGTGTGAAAAGGCACAGGGCTGCATTATCCAACAGGAAAACTTCCTCAGGAAAAAGAACAAAATACATTCTTGCTGCTCCATCGTTTCAGTTTTGACTCATCCTATCAGCAAACAATGCATAAATTAAAGAACTACAAACAGGCCCACAGAAGACCTTTAAGACTGAAAGGGGCCTATTATTGGGAAGACCCCCCCTAAGTCCTGATCACCAGCATAGCAGAAGCCATTCAATTAAGGTTTAATCAAGTATTTAAATATTCACATCAAGTGTATAGTTCCAAGAATATTTTAAAATGAAAGAAGACATTAAGTTCAAAGTTTTAAATAATTTAAAATTAGACAATTTTAAATAATTAGGAAAATTCATTTTCCTAACCTAGGAATAACTGCTGTATTGATGCAGATGATGACCCTGGACAAGCACTTGGGAGCTCTGCGAGGACATGTGCGGGACCTCACTCCACTGGAAGCCAGGAAAGTGGGCCGACAGACACGTGTTTTCACGAGTTGTAGAACCACAAATATAGCAAGTGTAGCCAGAGGGTGGAGAACTCCATCTGGGTCACGGGTAAAATATCTTTGACATATTTGCCCACATATTTGCACGTCCATGACTCAACTCACTGTGGTGGTAATGGTATTCCTATGTCAAGCATCAACCAAATCTTAGAGGATTTAAATTTAACACGAAACATCATGAAAGGACTGAAAAGATACTGTTAATATATTTTAATTAAGAAATAATCTGTTTAATGTATTGTATAGTTGTACACTGTAAAACAAGTCATCTTCTTCTAGTAAATCTAACGTGAAATAAGTAACTGGATAGGTGATTTACTTTTAAGATCTTAAATTGGAATCCTATGAAGCTTATGTTCAGTGTTGGAACTTTGGAATGAACATAAAGTCTGCCCTGTTAGCAGGTTTTGCTTGTTAAAGTTGTGTTAGTCACCCACTGGGAAGATTATTCAAGCAAACATTTGAAGTGTCTACAAGGAAATTAGCTTATAATGCAGTTTAAAATATCTCAGAATACATGGTACATTTGCAAACAGAGCCGACTATTATCTAAAATTCCCTAAGAGATTATTAAAATCTTATAATAAAACTATTTGTAATCTAAAAACATAGAAAAGAGCCCCTCTGCTTTTGACTTCTCTGTCCCCTTGAGAGCGGAGAGAAAGCCAGAGCGAGGCGCAGAGCACCGTGACATGCAAGG
Source organism: Hydrochoerus hydrochaeris (assembly GCA_004027455.1). Taxonomy (NCBI): domain Eukaryota; kingdom Metazoa; phylum Chordata; class Mammalia; order Rodentia; family Hydrochaeridae; genus Hydrochoerus; species Hydrochoerus hydrochaeris. Next base: position 139,321 of record PVLA01004957.1, on the reverse strand, counting down.
CGAGGATCCCACGCCTTGTCACACACTACCTGTATTTAGGCCGGCCCTGACTGTCATGGCAGACTGAAGTCACACTAGGTAGAGAGTATGTGATGGCATCGGCACCGGAAAGAACCTCAGAGTTCTACGGCACAGACACCAAGATCCCTGCTTCACACACCTGCTCATTACCACCTCTCGCACACTGCCTTTGTACGTTGCTGACTGAGGGCTTTGCACAGTTGCCCAGGCCCCAGCCCACACCTGAAAGAGGGGATATTCTCAGGCTGAAGAGCATTCGGAGGGAAGGCTGAAGGCTGGCCAAGAAGCTTCTTAGAGTGGACACACTTTTTCCCTCCCTGCAGAATAATTCTAGGTAAACCACGTGGTCTGACCATGTGTTGTCTGATTTTTTTCCCCCTGTGATGTTGGTGTGAACCCAGGTTTGTGCTACTCTCCATCCACGTAGCAAGGAGAGCTGTGCTGAGGAGCTGGGGCATCCGCTATGGGGTCTGCAGGCACGCACCTCACCTTCTCTGTCCACTAGACCACAGGGCCCCCGCAGGGGTACGTGCCAGCACCCAAAGGAACCTCAGGGTTCCACCGCACAGACACTAATTTCCCTGCTTCACACGCCTGCTCATTACCACCTCTCGCACACCGCCTTTGTATGTTGCATTATGCTTATTATCTTCATGAAACGTTTTAGTTTATAGCAATGGTCTTTTTACAGGACCAATGATTTGGAAAAAAAACAAAACATTTTCTCCCACTTCCCTCTCACACACACATACACACATGCATATTTTTTACTTCGCTTCTTTCCATACAGTTCAAGATTAGACTTACCTATTCAGAATGAGTGCAAATCTAACCGATTTGTTTCTTACTTTGCCATGTTGAAGGAGCACTTGCTGTGTGCAGCTTGTCCTAAGTAGCTAGGCATATTGATCCATTTAGTACTGGAAACTATCAGACAAGGACTGTTATTAGCCTCATTTTACAGCTAGTTAGTGAAGGCAGTAGCAGGTTACATGACTTGCTCACGCTCTTGTAGCTAAGAATGAAATGTATCTGGAACTCTAGTCTAGATTCTACACTTCTGCTTCCACTATAATGCAACACACCCTCTGTGCTAGTCACTTTCTTATTACTGGAACAAAATATTCAAGGCCTGAAAATTTAAGGATGAGAGGTTTAATTTGGCTTATGATTTCAGAGGGTTCCGTCCACAGTGGCATGGGTTCAAGGAAGAAGCAGCGTGGCAGCGGAAAGGTCCTCAACCCACGACAACCGAGGAAAAAGAGAGGAATCAGAGGACAACGCACCCTTCCAGGTCACGCCACAGGGACCAGCTTTTCCAAGCACCCCCCACCTCTTAACAGCATGCTCAGCCATCCTCAGCACCCCTACGATCCAGTCACCCTCCATACACCTGAGACTGGGGGACACTTTAGATCTGAAACCTAGTAATTTCTCATAAGTAATATTTTCCATTTCATAAAATGAAAGGAATGATTGAAGATTACAGTCCAGTGGTTATTTACCACACATGTGGTTTCAGTCGCAGTTCAAAGCATTTGGACGCCACACCTTTTTAGTAGTGCTGGCTATCAGCATCTCTTCCTTGGCACTGCCATCTGGATGGGCTCCAGCATCACCGAGTCATGTCTGGTCATTTCATTGGCATCATTAGGTCTCATGGTGCACTGGAATTCGCAGGCTATTTGCCTTTCAATCAAAGCCAGCTGATGCTATTTAAGTCCCTTCTTTTTATAGCTTTTTAGATTGTTAATAAAAACACATCTTGCTGAGAACCTGAATGCCAATTTCATGTACATTAAAACCTCAGAATTCCTGTTGGAGATATAAAGGCAGTGCTGGCAGACCCTTCCTTGCATCAGGGTTGGGTGGGTAGTAACTACAGTATATATCTTTTATCGTGGCATATTTGTGCAATAAAATTAAAATCTTGGTCAGGAATCAGATAGAAGCTTTATATTTTTGATTCACTCTTCTCTGTTATTGCTTATCATCCTTGAAGATAAATTTTTTGGCATCTTGAAAATAAGGAATCTGGTTCCTATTGCTTTAGGCTATATAAATACACCCTGTTTATATTAAAATGATAGGCAAATATACTTAAAGTTGGAAAACATGACCACAGAAAACATTTTTTCTCTTTTCTAAACACAGATATGCTTTTATTTTCACTGAACTTTCACCCGCTGCCAACAGTACCTTCCCTCATGTGAACACACTCACATTCTTTCAAGTACCCTGGATAAATTCTGCTGTAAATATTATTGTGATTATAAGAAAATAAAAATACGTATTTTACAAGCATACAGTACTGTGGTATGTTTTAGTATCTGTGGATCTTGCAACTCTATTTTAGTACTTCACCATGCAAAACAACTAGCTTTCCAGGCAGCAAAATGAAGCGGAAAGAGAGGTCAAGATACAAACCTGAGTCCTGACGTTCATGTTTGCTAGCTGTGTGGCTTTGGCCTGGTTCTTACTGTCAGGTTGTCCAACACTATCCTTGGTTTCTTTGTATTTAGGGGGAATAATAACACCATCTCAGGGTGGCTATAAAGCAAGCTGAGTTAACATTCTAGAAGCCACTTAGAGAGGACACTCAATAAATATTACTTCTTTCTGTCCCATCTCCAGACCCTTTCTCGAATTTAGCAAATGAAGTTAAAGGTAATTTATTTGTGCTTAAAGATTCATTCACAATTTTGAAAACTACACATAAACAATACTAAGAAATAAATTACTCTCCCTATTTTTGAAAAATAAATTTATTCTTCAGATTTACTATGCTTACATTTCCCCTATACAAATTTTTGGTTTGTTTCATGTTTTGTAGAAGGCATTTGTAATACTATGATTTATACATAACAACTTCCTAGCAGATAAAATGGTTTAGGTAAAAGATTTTACTTCCAAATTACAAATCATAACATTTACATACTAATTAATATTTTCCTGTGCTTTGGGGTTCCTTATGAATGAGTCCCTCTTAGTTACTGTGATTAGATTATAACTTAGCAAATATTCTTTCTGATGTACATTATAGCTCAATCTGTCTGTAGCAGACACTTTTGCTGCTCTGGGTCTCATACCCGAAGCCACTCCTATTTTAAACCATAATCTTAGCTTCACGGAGGGCTCCACCTCTGCCTTCTGCCTCCCCAGCCAAGAAAGCCCTGGCAGCCTACTTGGCCTGTGTACACGCTGGGCCTGGCAGTCTAGGGAAGTTATTAACTGCCACATCCTGTGCCTTCAACCAGTGTGGAATGGGGACCATTTGACAAGCATCCCAGCTTCTTTCCTTCACAAGAATACAATGTATTCCTACTGAATACTGCTGGAATCAAACTCCAATTTTCTATGGCTGTGATCTACCCAGTTCACTCCTACACTGGGTTTCTTTTTGTCTCATTCTCTCTGTTCCCAACGGCCATCTTCCTAAGATCACATCCCAAATAAAGTACTTACACCTCTGTCACTGTTGCAAGCTCCATTTTTGATGGAACCCAATCAAAGACCCTAACCTTGCAGCTTCTTTTTAAATTTCATAATGACTTCTTTCCCTCTCCAGAATGAAGCCCAAATTCTTTGCAAGAAAACTCAAGATGTTCCAGGACCTAACCTGTGCTTAATCTCTGATTGACTGCTCCTGTACTACCCAGACTGTAGCAGATCTCTGATACTTGCCATGATGGAATATGATGTTCCCCCATGCTTTCCTGGATTTATAGATGTGTTCTTAGCTCAGGACATCTTCCCTCCCTCATTTGTCCTTGTCTTCTTGACTCACAAGCCTGCGCATGGCAGCTCCACGATATTATCATTCATGTTACCGTAACTGTGGCCTCTGCTCTAAGACTTAGCAAAAGTTAGCAGATAATTATCATTCCTCAGTTTCCGAGCATCATTAATGAAAAAGGAGTTTCAGTAGGAAAGAAACAATCAGTAGGTCAGTAACCCTGTTGGAATAAGGATAAGATACAGTTAAATGTGAGTTTCAGATGCATAACATGCATAAAGCTTAAGTGTATCCCATGCTTTACACAAGATACTCTTCTACTTAAAAAAAGTATTTGCTGGTCTAAAATTGACATGAAACTGGGCATCTTGTGTTTCAGTTGGTGGTTATATGACAGTCTGGGAACCATGGGAATATCCACATGGGAAAGATGTGCCCAAGTCTCTCTCATTTAGAGCCTTGAGGGAAGAGGTCTCAGGGAAGCCACGATTAAAGCAACCTGACTGGCGCAGTGTTGGAGCCACTGAGGCTGAGTACACGTGCAGGGCTGTGGCGTGGCCCGGGTGTGGCTGAACTGAGAAGGAGGAGACACCTTGGGGGCAAGACAGGCCACAGCCAAGTTCAGCTGGAGACTTTCTGGATAGTTTTCCTTAGTTAGCATCGTCTGTTGCTCTGAGGGGTGCCTGAACCCCTCCCGAGATCCTGCTCAGGTTTCCTCCACTGTCCACTCAACTCCTTGCTTGTTCTGATTAAATACTGGCTGCCCAGCATCGGTCCATCAGTCAGCTAGCAGAGTTATGAGCTCTGCCGAGGATTTTAGTCTTCCTGGAGCTCTAAAGATTATGCTGCTTGTCTCATTCTTTGGGCCTTCGCCGTGCACCCGTTTAGGGGGTTGGGGATCTAGGCACAGACCCCAACAGTGGAGGCTACCAAAGAATTACTATTAAGTAGTTGTTTCTAGACCTTATAATAAGACCCAAAAAACTCTCTCCCTCTTCCACTAGGGCCACACAATCCACGATAGCAGGGTGTGGAGCACTGCCCCCCGTACAGTGTGGGTACATGGTGGGCATCACATGCTGTGTAAATAAAATACATCTTTAGTAAATAACATGGGAGTATCTGTGCAAAAGTGCTTATATGTGACGAATGTATAGTATGTCACAGAGAAGGGAATTCAGGAACTGAACATGTTACTTTCTGGTAAGCTGTCTGCTGTATAAGAGCTATTAGTACAGTTACTTAGTGTGAGGGTTCAGAAACGTTCAGTTCTGCTTCTATTTTAAATCATATTTCAAAGTGTCCATTCCTAGAGTTAAGGAGGTCACCAATTTTAAAACAATTTCTACATTTTTCCTTTTTATTCTTTCATTAGGATTAAAAGTTTACACATACATAGCCCTGAGTCTCTGAGTGAATCTTTATACTACAATGTGGAAAACCACCTGCTTGCCTCACTACTTTCCTTGGACTATGGACTTATGAGACCTCCTCCTCCTTCTCCTTCTCCTCTTCCTCCTTCTCTTCCTCCTCCTCCTTCTCTGTCTCTTTCTCCTCCTCTTCCTTCTTCTCTCCCTCTTCCTCCTCTTCCTTTTTTTATCCTCCTCCTTCTCCTTGTCCTTCTTCTTCCTCTTCTTTTTCCTTCTTTTAATGTTTCAGCTATTTGGCCAAATAATTCACCAAAATTATTTCCCAAACAATTAACCAATATTAAAAGGATACTAAGTTATGAGTCTGCTAGAAGGATATGTATACCAATGAACTTTCTGGAAAATGCACCTAAAAGTAGAAGTATTAATCACACTTTTCAACTGTCCTCCACAAAGATATTAGGCACATTTTCCAATCTTCTTTACCGTCTGTTGGGAAATGATAACTTTTTCGAGGTTTCCAAGAACAAACTCTGGCCCATCCAAAACTGGGCTGGGGCTATGGAAATTGTAGGCTTTATTTTGAGATTAGTCACAGACTTCCTTTCACCTTTCAGTTCAGTTTTGTTTGTTTCTGAAGTGAATCAGAACTTAACATGACAATGATGAACTCCTAGAAGAGTTAAAAAAACCACACTGTAGGGAAACACAGACAGGCGAATTGAAGAAAGCCTGGACATCACACGTCTTACTTTATTAGGGTCTCTTCAGGCAAGCATCAGAGTCTCATAAAAAAAACTGTCAAACAGTAATGAGAATAAAATGGCGATCCTCATTAATTCTGCAGCTTCAATTTTTCTTTATAGTCTGTCATTCAACATTTGATTCATTGTGACCATGTCAGTAAAACTTAACCAGGAACTGAAGAAATAGATTAATCATTAAGATTTGGATTTTACTCCTCATTCCCCAGGAAATTTAGCATGTTTGATGTGGACATGATTTTTTTAAATTTTATTATAATCTGAAAAAAATCCTCTCCAAATAATTTTCACAGATTTTGTCTACCTGGATTTGCTCCCTTTGTAGTTTGATTCTTCTATTAACAGAAAGACTTGGGATATCGAATCATTTAAATCAGAATAGTGAATCCTGGAATCAAAGTTAGGGTAACATTTCAAACCCATCATTAGCACTCCAAATAACAAAAGCTGGCATTTTGCGCTCATTTGCAATCAGCAGGAATTTGGCGGGAAGGTGTCAAGCAGAAGACTTCAGAAGCATTGCACAGGACAACGGGCTGTCTGCACAGGACTACGGGCTGTCTGCACAGGACTTTCCTCTGGTGCAGAGCGAATTTCTGTAGCCAATGTGAATACCCAGATCAAAGCCACCAGGCACCTGTCAGACTGCTCTTCTACACTCAAAAAACCCGTTCCCCACGGCTGTCTGCTCTTCAGCAGCATTTCACCTGTAACATCTACTGCTGTTTCTTCACGCTGGATTCCCTGTGTTGGATACTGTGGAAAGTGGGCAGACCCTTCCTCACTACCCTGCCCGCTTCCCATCCCCACCTGCTCCTCAGAAAATGGACAGGAGACACCGAAGAATTAACTCCTATTTCTTGTGATTTTTCTTAGGTATGAAAACTAACTTACTATACATAAAATATTACTGTCAGTGGCTTTTTTCACTTTTAATTTTTTGGTGTGTAGCAAATATTTACAGAGTACCTACTATAAAGCAAGCATTTTTATAGGCTATTGGGATATAGCTGCAGGAAACAGGGTCAGTCTTCCTCCTTAGCTTCAGTGCTAAAGGGATACACAATTAAGAGGCAAAGGACACCCTGAGTCATAAGAAACCAATGGTAAAGAGCAAGGTGGGGGAGACGGTGAAAAATGACTACAGAGCGAGACGTGGTAGTGAGGTCTCTAATCCCATCTGTTCAAGAGGCTGAGGCAGGAGAACACCTGCTGGAGTCTAGCATGGGCAAGTGAGACCACAGCAACACACTATTTCTAAACAAGCAAATAAATTAAATGAAATATAGCTCAGTATGAAGGACTGGCCTAAACCTCCTCAGCAGAAAGAAAACAAAGAGAGAAAAAAATGAAGGCAGAAAGGAAGGAAGAAAGGAAGGAAGGAAAGAAGAAAGAAAGAAAGAAAGAAAGAAAGAAAGAAAGAAAGAAAGAAAGAAAGAAAGAAAGAAAAAGGGAGTAAGGAGGGAATAAATCAGTAAATCTCTAGGGTGGGTTTTAACTGTATGCAATTTAGTATCTCTCTGAATGTGGTGCTGCATGTCTGTAATCCTGCCTCAGGAGAAGATCACAAATAACAGCCCAGCTTGGGTAACCTAGCAACCTGGTGAGATCCTGTTTCAAAAATAACGAAGTTTTTTTTTAAAAAAAGTGGGCTGGGAATGTAGCTCAGTGCAAAGGCCCTGGGTTCAGTCACAGCATCACAAACAACTACACACACACACACTCACACATGCGCATATTATATATTATATTATATTATATATGCGTGTGTGTGTGAAAACAAATTGATGTCCATTTATTTATTTGTATTTTTGCAGTGAACTGTGACTGTTATTCCCTTTTCACATCCCTAGTGTGTTAGGCTGAGAGATAATGCATAGTAAATTGTACAATTAATGCACTTATATATGAAATTTCACAATAGTATACTTTTATTCACTCAAAAACTTAAATTTCCCTCATAGCAAGTGTTTTTATAGAAAAAAGCAATAATATATGTTAAAAAACTTTAATTATTAGAACTAAAAAAAATACAAGGAACCTCTAGAAATCATTAAAAATAAACAGCTAATAAAAAGTGAGAATATTAAACAAGAATTTCATATGAAAGGAAAAGGTATATAAACATATAGACAACGGCCCAATTTCATAATCTCAAAAACATAAAGTAAAATAATGACAAATGATTTACATCTACCAGATTGGCAAAATTCATAAACAAGGACAACAGAAATTGGCAAGCACATAGAATAAGAAAAACTACTTTAGGGGTATGAATTTCTACAATCAAGTTTAAAAATTGATTGGGATTAATCAATAAAGTTGAACAGATAAATAACTTAAAATCTAGACATTCCCCAAAGAAATGTCTATACATGTGTATCACCAAATTTCTTAAGGATCTTAAAAAGTACTATTTGTAATATAAGGAACAAAGAATCTATTGAATAGAGACATTGATGTAGGTTCATATGTGGAACATTAATAGTACTAAAGATTAATAAGCTATTGCTATATATATCAATTTATGTGAGGCTCAAAATGCAATATTACATGAACTATATGATTTAGATACATACTGATTCATATATACAACTAACATATATAGGATGAATGAATATATTCACATATGAATGAACATATTGAATATATATAGCATAAATATCTATAGAAGGATAATATAGTATGATGAATATGTATAGTATAATGATGAAAATACATATAGTATGAATCATGCTTTAAAAAGTTTTTAAAAAGGAAACAAACAATGTAAATATATTGGTGGTTAAATATAATGAAATTGAAGGGACCAATAAATATATTCAGGATAGTGGTTACTTACAGATGGTGGAGGAAGGAGATGATTGTAGAGGGGTACACAAAAGGTTCCTTATTTATAGATGACATTCCATGTCTTAACTTTGATGGTAGAAATATGAATGTCCCACTTCATAGTTTTTAAACTATAAAACATATGGTTTGAGTCCATGTTATGTTTCACTGTAAATTATTGTATATATAATAAAAATGAGCTTTTGGAGAAGAAACAGTACTTAGTTAAAAGAGTTTTTATCCATAATCTAGATAAACAACTGAGCTCTGTGTTATATTGGCAAGAATTCTAATGGATAGGAAGGGAAAAAATGCAAAAAGTAATAGAAAATAGAAAGCAATCAAATATGTAGGCTCCTGAACAATAGATATAAGAGAAGAAGGGCAATTTGAGATGTCTCCAGGCTATGAAACCCTACGATATTGAAAGATGGCTGCATTAGAGAGGCAATGATTTGAAAGCAGGCAAAAGTGGAATTTACCTTGAGAGCAAGGCCAGAGGTAGAAATTAACATTTTAGAGTTATCTGGTTATTATGGTAATTGATTATACAATAGGGGATACATTCTCTCAGAGAAAGCATAAAATAACAGCATAGAAAATTAGGCTTTGAGGAATTTCCTTAACAGAGAAGGAGGAAGTCAGATAAAGGAAGGCTTGTCTTCCTCCAATTTATTCTTCACATGAATGCCAGAGTAATATTTCTAAACCACAAAATTGATCATATCAATTCCACTGGCCAAAACTCTTTATAGCTTCAGGACCATTTCCAAATTCTATAGCCTGCCACAAAATGCTATTTATGTTCCGATGGTATCTCCAGCCAGCTCCATCTCCTGTGACTACCACCCAGCCAGCCTGTCTGCCAACCATACTCAAGAATTCGTCACCTTCTCTTGCAGCTGCATGACCTTTTAATTACTTTCTCTTCTGCATGAGCCTGAGCATAGCAGACCACACATATCCTCTTAAAAGCCTTCCCTTGCTTCTTTCAGTTAATCATAAGCCCCTTTGCCACTTCACACCAATCCTTCCACTATCACACTCTTCTATAATTGTTTTATTTTTTTCCTTTGCTTGATAACAAGGCTTGTATTTCATTGTGAGGGCTTGCTAGCTATACATGCAAGTAGGCCTTGAATAAGTGTTTGCTACACAAATAAATGCTCAACTAGGTCAAAAATAAAATAAAGAAGTTGGCATAAAAATACTAAGATTTTGAAAGAAGACCGAATGGTTAATAATACTGTATTACAACCAAACTATGGGGACCTGAAAGGAGAACACGCTTGTTTTAGCAGTGAGACACTCAAAAGTCCTGGCTGGGACCAGGCTCAAACCGAGAGCAGCAGCCATTCTCCTCTGCGCAGTGATTTCCGGTGGTGCCGGAAGTCCTGTGTCATGCTCCGGAAGCGGAAGATTTGCGGGGCCTCTGCGTTTTCCCCTTCCGGCTCTGTGTGGCGTAGCGCTGAGCCATCCTGCATATGAGAGAGATGTTGGTGGTCCTGGGACTTTAATGATAGTGCCAGCAGGTGTTTCCATCAAGTAAGCCTGGGCGTTGTGCGGGGCCATGTGCGTCCGGGGAGGGGCAGCGGGGACGTCCCTCCCATCTCTGCTGTCTGGGTCAGGAGCTGGTGGGCAGCACGGGAACGGTGGCGTAGAGTGGCAGTGCTTTCCGTGCTCCAGCACTCAAGGCTGACCAAGGTGATGGTGCTGGGCTCTGCGCTCACCCGCCGTGAACCATCGCGCACTTACTGTGGTAAAACGAAATCTTCCAGTCTGAAAACAAGGTGGCGAAACGAGAGCAGTCAGTGGTGAGCTCTGGGACTTCAGCCATGCCAGTCCGGCTGGACTGCTGCGAACCCTGAGGTTACCAGGAAAACGGAGGCCTCGCATGATTAACTCTAACCACGAGGGAGACTGCACACTGAAGAGGCAGGTCTTCCTGGGGACGGGAATGCGCCTCTGAATCAGTGGCACTGATGGGTGGGTATTGTGGGTGAAGGCACAAGATTACTAGTGTAAAAGGAGGTTCAGGGCCAAGTGAAGGGGAAGAGGATGGAGGCCTTCCAAAGGAAGCAGGTGAGATTCTTGCGGATTCATGAGGGTTTGATGGGAAACAGTTGCTTTAGGAAATGTATAGGAGTCTGAATAGGAAAAGAGGAAATAATTTAATTGGAGCGGGGCCTGTTGGCACATGGCCTGGAATCCCAGCACTCTGGGAGGCTGAGGCAGAAGCATTGCAAATTTGAGCCCAGCCTGGGCAATTTAGCAATTTAGCAAAACTGTCTTAAAATTAAACAAACAAACAAAAGACATCTGGTATGTAGTTTAGTGGGAAAGCCTGAATTCAGTCCCCAGCACGGGGGGGGGGGGTGCGGGGGTGGGACACACAATTAACTAAAGACTGCACATTTGGGAAATGATTGCAGATACATTGTTATCTGGCATTTCCTGCTCTACAGCTAGAAAGCAAGTAGAAAGCTAGCACTCACAGCTGATAGATAAACTGCCCAGCTTTCCCTTCCAGTTGGTCTCATTTCCAAGGCAGCCAAAACACCTGTGTAGTTGCTCTGTCTTTCAAATCTGGTTGATAGAAAGTAGTCAGCATTTAATCCATCTTTTGCATTAGTTCATTTTCCCTTATTACAAAATATTTCAGACACATTGCTTTATAAAGGAAAGAGGTTTATTTTGACTCTCAGTCTTGGAGATGCAAGCAAGGCCCTTGCTGACAGAGATCTGAGTTGACACAGGGTCTCACATAGCAAGACACAAGGAGCACACACTTTTGTCCCTGTGTATAGCTCTGTAACCCTTTTTTCCTCTTTTTATAAAGCCACCAGGATTCAGCTATGAGGGTTTCCCAGTGACCTGATCTAATCCTGAGTACTTCCTGAGGCCTCACCTCTAACACCAGAGTCAGATCAAAAGTTTCACCCTTGAATGCCTTCTAGTGTGGTTAAATTTCAACGTATGAACCCTGGGAGACGCTCCACCTGTATCCCAACTGTAGTCTCCTCTTTTGTTGAATAGTTAAAGTTTCACTGATTCACGGTCTTTCATGCAAACACCCCAGGACATACCAGCTGTCTTACATTGCCTTTCTGTAGTTACACTATTGAGTGCCTCAGAACTTGAAATTACCTTTGATATGTGTGTGAGTATGTTAGCTTTTGTGTCTATATGTTAAGTAGGTGGGTATTAGAATCAATGATTTTGATGGCAGTAATGAATCATTGGTGAATATTTTAAAACACTATTTCTGTCTTGCCTTTGTGGTTTTATAATATCTATTTGAGATCTCACCAGGTTTTTGAAGCTCAGCTGGGGGGTTGTATTTAAAAGGTTCAAGATAAAGCTAGTTTTATTTAAAAGGACTTTTTAATTTTTGTCACCTTTGTAATGATTTTAACATAAAAATATTATATATCCCTCTTCTTCATCTCTTAACATGATAAAATAGCTGGTCATGTTGCCAAGACAGTTGGTTTCTGATATGTTAAAAAATTCTGGAAAGTATCAGATATTTAAGTTTCTCAGAGAGTAAAATGTATTTGAACTGTCATTTTCAAGGTATGCAGGATTTGGAACTACAGAATTGATGCTGGGACTTTCTTTCAAATATGATTAGTAAGAACACATTGAAGGTATGAACTGAATGACTTCTGGCTGGTTTGATGTCATTTTTTATGGTTGCCAAAGAAACGAAAGCTCTATAATTTAGGAGAGTGAGTTGGGAAAGAACAAGCAAACTAAAAATTGTTGACTTCAGGGGTTGAAGTTGGTCCCCTGGAACCGGCTTTCTCTAATATTAAGTGACTCAGTTGCTGCTCCAGAAATCATGACAATGTCTTTGACTTTGGTTTCTGTAAGGCGACTGGGACTTATTAAACCTACCACAGCCCCGGCTTCCAGAACCATATTAGGCAGGCACCAGGCTCTCACAAATGCCTAATATGGTTCTGAAAGCTGGGGCTGTGGTAGGTTTAATAAGTCCCAGTTGCTGCGTATCAGGATATCATTAGTGGATTGCTTCTATCTATAGATTATTCTTAAAATTTATTTAGCAGACTATAATTTTAAGCCTATTTCATGCATCTGACATTGAGAAAGCAATAAAAATTTGAGTTATTATTAGATCTTCTAAAGAGTACAAAATATAAAAGTCTCAAAATAGAACCATTAAAATGTAAATACATACAGAAATTAGAGCAGTAGATCCTGAAATTTAAAGGACTGAGTATTGTTACACTATAAAATTAGTATTACTGTAAAAAATCAAATTATGTAGGCATTCTCAAAACAATTGACCAGATGATTTTAAGTAAAAAAGAGCCCATTTTCCAGTATCATGGAAAACAATTTTCTTTTTTGTTTTTATTTTATTGCGTTGTTAATTTCAGGAGTGTTTTGCTAAGCCACTAAATTACCTAGGCTGGGCTGGAACTTGGGATCCTTCTGCCTCAGCTTCCAGAGTGCTAGAGTTAAGGTATGTGACACCATGCCCAGCTGGAAAACAGTGCTCTGACTGAAACTTTACTTATATAATTATTATTTTTAGCATTAGGCTTATGATTACAGAAACAATTTAGTCTTCAAAGCATTATTTTTGCTTTAAAGAAGCCAAGACAAATATTTCCATGTGCCGAATAGGCCTCTGATTTGATATTGCCATTGCTACACTGGAAAGTACTCTAGTGTTAGAGAACTTCGAAGCAAATTTCTGTCATTCAAACCCTGTATCTTGCAGAACTCCCTCTTTTGACTGTTTCTTTTAATCATCAGGTATTTATGGACGTGCTGCACCCCATGTCCGGCCCAGTACTTTAGCACTGGGAATTACAGACCTAGGCAAGGGGCTGTTCCTGCCCCTGAGGAACGCGCAGTCTAGAGGTGGATATGCAGTTGCATGAAATCCAAGAAACCCGTAAAAGCTTGAGTATGGAGCCCATGGGAGCATGTAGCAAGGGAACTAACCAAGTTCCAGGAAATAAAACTTGATATTATGTGTAGATCAAAAGCATCTGAAACTGATTTTATCAGATTACTGAATAGTTCTCTTCGGTAAGTTGCACATAAGTATTTCAAGGTGTTAAAATTTTTGTATCCTGACACCTCCCCAAAATGATTTGAGGTAGTTAATTTTTTAGTTAGCAAATTATTCTTCCATTTCTGTAAAACCCAAATATTTCCTTTTTTTCTTACCAACATGTGTCAAGAAAAACAACCCAATCTTTGTTGCTAAATTCAACTTTAAAGTCCTTTCAGCTGATGAAAAGGAGCAATCCGTCACCCCAAAACATTCCTCTCTGCGCCTCCTCCCATCTGCCACCCTTGTGGTTGAAGGTCCATCTTAATATCTTCTGTAGCAATAAATAGTTTTTCTTTACCACATGACAAGGATTTAACTGACAATCTGATAAATGCTACCAACCAAAAATAAATAAATAAATAAAAAGCTATCAGTTCTCTCCCTCAGTGTTCTATCATCAGTTATCTCACCATTCAGAATGTCGGTGACATTCTGTGTTCAGGTCGCTGTGTGACAAGCCATGGATGGGTGCCACTGTACAATAGCATATGTTCTGCAGTACATGTTCTGACCCCGGAAGTGCTTCTTCCTCTCCTAACACATGCCTTGGACAGTCTTAACACAAAGTGGTAACCAAAACATACTTCCCTACATGAGAGATGATGCATCGTCTTTTTTTTGAAAAGTGTTTTAATCATTTCCATGAAATGCTCTTTAAAACAAGATGAAATTGTATACATTTTATACCTGATACTATGCTTCTTTCTGATATTAGCCTGGTTAGAGGCAGGACACAAGGAAAAGTCTGTTTAAAAACTCAAGCTGTAGTTCTATAGGGGAAGTATTTTTAAAAATATGTATCTCTAAATGTAAGTATAAAAGCACCCTTTCTGAGTTTCTAGTGTTTTCGTCTCTCAAATGGTTCAAGGAGGAGTTAGAGACTGGTGATCTATCTAATCTCTCTTTCCAGCCTTTTTATGTGGGACAGTGTGCTAACAGAAAGGAGAATTCATTTACTAGTCATGAAGAAGGAACACTGGAATTTTTCATATCAATTTAAAAAGTTACAAATGAAAGGAATCAGTTAAGTCTTCTCATTTTATACATGAAATACTGGAACCTAAAGCAGTTAAGAAAATCACCCTCGGCTTTGTGAACTGTTTGTGGCAGAATTGAGGTTACAACCCTGCCTTCTTGGCTTGAATTCTGTCAACAAAGTTGGTACTCACAAACCTGCTTCCTGTTTGTAAAGAAGCCAGCTTGAAGTTAACAGATGATGATGACTGAAATGAAAGACTTGATGTGACGAACTGGCCTAAACCCCCGCCTGCCTGCCCTCTCAGCTGCTCGGCGAGAAAAATGAGATACTTGCTTGAGCCCTTCTGTACTTATCTGAAAAGTAAAATGAAATCTTTAGGGAAAAGAGAACAAATAAATTTAAAAATACAATGTTAACGATGAAACCAGCCAGCAAGTCTCCATATTTACGGGTTTAGGATTCTGGCAACTGGGCAGTTTGTAAATTTGAATTCACATTTCAACTTTGCCACTTCAAATAGTTTATTTGATTTGCCTCTCTGAGCCTTGGCTTCTTCATCTGTCAAATACAGTTAATAATAACATTTGCCTCAAATGTTTCCGTAAACATGAGCCCAGATTGTGTGGACATGCCTTATTTATTGTGTCTCAACTCACTAGTAGATAAGCATGGATTGGTTAACTTACTTTCCATGACTATTTTGCTATAAGTTGCAGCAGTTTCTCTGATGTTACGGTCTCATTCCATAACTTTAAAATCACTTGGTCACAGAATAGCGTGCATTTTAGTATGTTGGACCCACACACAGAAGCACATAGGACTCACTTGTGCTAACCGTAAAACTTCAGCCTCCGATCTCCTGTTGGAGTAGGAGCCAGGCCGTGGGGAGGTGTGTGAGCAGGCGTGGGGCGTGACGCAGCTGCAGAGTTCCCACACTGATTCCCCTCTTTGTCCTGCTCTCTCTCAGATGCTTCAGCCGCCTAGATTCAGTCACTCCCACAGTGTATCTCTTTCCCCTTCCACTGGGGAGGTAAGACTGTGTCAGGCCCGGTGTCGGGGAGGTGAGGGAGGAGGCTCCTGCCTGATGTTGGACCTGCGCCCCTGAGATTCTTTTTGTCCATAGTGCTTCCTGTGAGGCTTGTAGAACCCAAAGTTGCTAGGGCTGCTGAGAGCTGCAGGAACTGACCTCAAGAAGGACTGACCCATCTTCTCTGAGGAGCCCTACCCTTTGGTCTCCTCCATCCCGTATTCCTCTGGAGAATCCTTTGGGCTTTCTTCCTCAGAAACCTCTAAGCAAGGAACAGACCCTGCCGGTCCTTAGGGTACATCAGCCACGTTTCCAGTACCTGTGCATGTGGTGCTGTAACATCTGTCTTAGATGCTACACTGAACCATCTGATACTGCGCTGTGTTCGCCTCACTTGGGCCTCCTGCTTCCCCCACTTCCCTCCCAAGTGCTCCCTTGTGTTGTACAGTGTGGGGCTCCCACCGTGCATGCAGCTACTGTCCATCTGCCCTGTGGACACCCCAGGGCAGGCGCCAGAGAGTCAGCTGAAATTATTCAAACCAGCCACCCTACACCTGGTTCTCTGCATCACCCATTCTTCCCACAGAAACCCCACAAGGCTCTCAGGTGTGGTCCCTCTGCCCCTCTGCCTTGTGACTGACCCCAATGTGTACCTGCATGGTCCTTCACTGAGTGACACACTGTGGGGAATAGTTACCCTAATAGCACTCATCTTCTGGTCTGTCGGTCTGGCTGTGTCTCAGGTTCTCTGTTAATTCAGTGCATTTGTAAACAGGGGTGCACAGCAAGTGCCCCTTTCATCTTCCCCGTGTTAGGGTCAGGGTCCCTAGCTCTCTCCTCCTTTCATGTTTGGCTTTCAGCAAAGCCTTGGACATCTGCAATTCAGAAAGCATTTGAGAATAAGGCACCAGGCTCTTCTTGAAGGCGTCCCAAGTCATAAATAGCTGATCCCTTTCACATAGCTTGGGGTAAAAGAAATAGGCCCTACTCCTGTCCATGGCAAATGTCACAGTCATCTCAATCTCCCAAATTAAGCCAGTCATCCGAGTTCCCCGAGACCAGAGTGGATGTTGGTGTAGATGGTGCGGAAGTGGGCGATGGCGGGGAAGTGGGCGACGGCGGGGAAGTGGGCGACGGCGCGGAAGTGGGCGACGGTGGAGGTAGTGTCATCCTCTGACCAGGAACCTCTGAGAAATCTCTGAAGGGCAAGCTTTCTTCTAGTAGCTCCTTAAAGTTAATTCTACTAGTACTTGTTGAAAACGTGTTACACAGCAGGCTCTCTCTTTCCCAATCACATATGATACAGCAGTGTAGCAGATCTTTTAGGCTAATTAGCAGGGGGAGGAAATCCACAGCCCTCTTTCCTTGTCTTCTAGAGTGCTCGGTGTCTCGAGGCTGCCCACCACAGTTACCCATGTAGCTTAGTTCCAGCCAAGAAAATGAAAGATGATCATCAAGCAGGGCTTAGTGGGAAGCCTGTGAAAGGGCAGAGGCGGGCTGGCCTCTTTCCTTTCCATTGTTTGATTTAGCCTTCGGTATATAAGACATCTCCACATAAGTTAAAGACCTAAGGCAAAAATTAGTATGTATTTGATCATGATTAGGAAGTTCACCTGTACTCCATGAGGCATGGGCTGGGTCCTCTTCCCGTGGCCTCAGAGCAGCACTGGTGAACGTCTTCAGAGCTTTCAATGATAACATACAGCCGCTGCCGCAGATTTACCACTACTGCTCTAGAGATTTCCTTTTCATGTTGGTTTCTCAGCCAGCATGACTTGATTGAGCTCCTGGCTGAGCATCTGTCTCCCAGTGGTCTTTTATTTTCCAAGGCTCCCTCTCCACATGGACCATATCCTCTAGACTTCCTTACTTAACCGTTCGGGAAAAACGAGAGTAAAAATAGAAGTTGTAAAAACTTCCTAAGACCTGAGTCTGCAGTTACCATATCATCAACTCTACTATATTTTTTGATCCATAGGCCCAAGCTCAGTGAGAGGGTAGGAAGAGAAATACAGAAGGGTGAGTGAGTTCCTCAGAGCCATCTGTAAACACCCTCTAGCCCTATGGGCTCATGTCCTTCCTGTGTGGATGGACTCATCTTCAGTATTTGATGCCTCATCCAGTCAGCGCCCTGCAGCAGTTCTGAAATCCAGCTAAACATGTATTTCCAGCCACTCCTGCTCTAGGACTACATAATAGTGACCTAGACCTTTGTGACCTAAAAGTGATTTCATAATCCAGTATTAATATCACTTATCTATGGTTAATAACAAGCTGACCAAAAACTTGATGCTTTAAGCCAGTGACAATTTTTGATTTCCCACAGCTGTGTCTGGGCAGTCCAGGAAGTTCTGTTGGTCTTTCCCGTGCTCCCTCATGTAGCTGCAGGCAGCCGGGAGCATGACTTGGCTGAATGGTCCAAGCCACCCCTCAGGCAGTGCTGGCCACTCACTGAGGTACTGGATTGCTCTCATGAACAATGAACCCTTGTGAGCTTCCTTGGTGTTTACACAGAATAATTTTTAAAGGTTTTAAAAGACTTAGAGCAGAGCCTGAAGGGTGGCTTCAAGCCTATGCTTTAGAATTCATGATGTCACTTCTGCCATCTCTTAGATTAAAAAAAAAATCAAAAACCAAACCAAAACAAACAATCGTTCTAACTCAGACTCCTGGAAATAAAACAGATTCTCACTCTTTAGAGAAAGAGTGACAATGTCACACTCAAAGGGCCATGGAGAAAAGACAAACTGATTCATTGAAGACTGTTGTTACCATGATCTTAGTGCTCTCCTTCTTCCCCGCCCCTCCTGAGTGGAGTACAGGCCCAAAGCTAGAAGAGAAGGAGGCATCTTGTAAACATGCTGATGAACATGATGTGATTAAAGATGACCTGGTCCTTCATAATGAATCTTGACTTATTAGCTGTGGGCTTCCTGTTATGTTTTTTAAAATTTCATATCTAGTTAAGGCACTATGATGTAGACTTCTTTTTGTCTTATGCGTACCTTTAATTAGATTTTATAACAAGCCAGTCTTTACCCTCCAGGGCTATATTTGGATATGAACATACTTAACCCTACTTATTCTATACAGTTCTGGTACAAAAGAAAAATCTCAGCTAATGTCCTACACATCTATAAAGTAAGCCCACAATAAATACTGAATAAACTATAAGCTTCATTAGCATAACTTTTACACAGGATAGCCACACTGCTTGACAACCTATTAATAGGTAAAATCCAATCCACTATTAACTTACTGTAAAAGGTATATCAGAATAATAAAATGAATCTTAAAAATATTATTAACATTTTAAATTTTAGAACCTTAGATAAGTATGCACTATTGGTATCTTAGTTTTCTTACCCCTGTGGAGCACATGGCTCACAGAGTAACTTTATCCAAACACCAAGTACTGTACATGTAATGAAATATTCCTACAGGCACTGTGCGAGAACGCCATTAAGAAAGTACTTTGCATGTCTGCATTATGTTTTAGAGAGCAGTGAATCACATACAAATCCAAATGGTAGATTTTACCTTACAAAACTCCATACCTAGATATGCAATCCTAGAACAATTTGGGCTTGATTTCTTTTCCTAGTGTAATTTAATGCGGTCCTGCAGGCTTGAACCACCAGTGGTACATTCATGACTGTGCCGTCAGGCAGGTGGTACAGGTGGTACTGTCATGCCTGGGACAGTCATGCGTGTCCACCAGTGGCTCAAGCTGCCTGGCAGTGAGGCATGAATTTCATGTTAGGATGATGTTTTCTTTTCAAAATTTCCCAGTTCCTGTGCACTTCTGCTCACCTCTTATAAAGCACATTCTTGTGACTGTTGTAGATGGTGACTGGTGTTGGATGTGGAAATTCAGTGCCTCTCTTCCTCGAGAGCCTAGTTCTTGTCAGAATTGCACCTGGAAAGGTGACCAGAATGACTGCCATCTAAGGGAAGAGCTGTGACGAATGGTACAGACACGGCTGCCAGCTGTTTCTCTGCTCCGTGCACTGCCTGTTGCACCCTCGCCAGGAGAGGTATCCCCGCCCCCACCTGCACTGATTCTTTGTCTCACTGTGACCAACAGAACGTGGCAGAAATGCTGCTGTGCTGTTCACTGCCTAGGTCTGAAGAGGCGGGGCGTGGCAATCTGTGTCCTCCTGGGGCTAGCCTCGATGTGAGGGAGCTCGGGTGGGTGGTGAGTCCTCCGCGGATGCCCAGCATCCCGGCCCTCCCACTGTGCTGTGGGCCTGTGACCCAGCCATGCTGTGGACATTCTGTCCCCCAGAACTGCCCTGCCAATGCTGCTGTTACCAGCAGAAGGCGAAGCGGGAGCGGAGATGGCAGTCTGCTTTAGGGGATGACACCAGAATGTCTTCAAGGGAAAAGAATGGCTGTGCCATCGTGTCAGGGTTGGCCCTGGCCACACCAGTGTCTGCACTCATGTGGCAGTGCATGGAATGACTGACTTCTGGGCATTTCCCACCACTCTGGGAAGAAGCTGCTACCACCAAGGCCTCAGTGCAGAGGAGGACGGTGAACTTTGAACAAGCGGTCTGTGAGTCTCAGGAGGGTTTTCAAAAACTTTTAAAGTCTTTTTTTCTTTCAGAAGTATTTAAATATTGACGCAAAAAGAATTAACGTGCACCAACTCTCTATGATAAATAGACTCATTATGTACTGCAAACACATACCAATAAAATTATAATTTTAAAAAGAATTAGTTTTTTTTTAAGTTTGCTATGACTAGTTACTTACCTAACCTTGACAATAAAGCCTTCACTGTATATCATGATTTCCTTTGTTCTATTTCTTGATTGTCCAAAACATTAGATTTCATATTTCTGTTGGTATTCACAGACAGGTATCTTTAAAGGGGCTATTAATCTTGCAGTGGAATCACTTATGAGGTCCTCTGGACTTTAAAATAACAGTAAGTAAAACATTACTTTTGACTTCTTGTTTTTTCATTGGTTGAAGTTGTTTTGAATATTTTTCCTTTTCAGAGCAAGACACGAGTTGCTTAAGAAATAAATATGATTGATGTGGACAGAGGCGCCACTAACAAGTGGGTTTACTGTATATAACAGCTTATAATTTTTCCATGGTCAGAAAAAATTAGTAGTGTGTGTACATATGTGATGGTCATGGTGCCCACATAAAACAGCTAGTGGAGAGATAGTCCACGTACATCACAGAGGCTAGCAACCACGTCACTGCCACAGCAGAGGTAGCTCTTCTGGAGTCCTCTGTGCTATCACAAGTAAAGTCGGATTCCTTGGAAACCACCTTCAGAAGAGCAAACCCTCAAACTCCCAAGTTAGAGGGCAGGGAGGTCAGAAAAGTTCACTGCCTGAGAAGCAGTGACCAGTGCTGAGATTACATGCTTAGGCACGCAACTGCTTTCAGTACATCTCCTGATTTGAGAGACAGAGCAGTATACAGTAACCCGCAGCATCCAGATAGCACCAGGGAAGCCAGGAGAAACCCTTTTTTTTTAAAGGTTGGACAGGAATTTGCCATTATATTTTTTTAGACTTTTCTTAAGGAAGACCTTTTGACACACTTTGATTTGGCTGTTTTGATGTGACCATCATTTGTGTTGAAAAGCATTTGTGTTGAAAAAAATGTTAGCTTAAAAACATAAAGCCTCCATGGTTTACTTCCAGTGGCTATGAACAGCAAGCACCCTTGGCCTGTGTGCCCTCTTCTGTCACCTACTCAGTGCCACTAATGCACAAGAGAATGTGTGTGTGTGTGTGTGTGTGTGTGTGTGTGTGTATGTGTAACTGGGGATTGAACTTAGGGGTGCATGTGTGTTGGATGAACCTCTCCCACTGAGCAAAATCCCTAGCAGTTCTTATTTTTTATTTTGAGATAGAGTTTAAGTTGCCTAGCTTAGTTTCAGACTTACTGTTTTCCTGTCTCAGCCTTCCAAGCATCTGAAATGCTATGCCACCACCACCACAGCCAGCTGAAGATGCACATTGTATATAAGCACGTAAGGAAATGAAGACAGCACACCTGTCAGATGCTGGAAGTATCCTTGTCTCTAAGGGTTAGTTACCCGTCGGCAAAAGCATAATTAAAAGATGTTTGGTGATATCATATTCAGTAATGTCTGCATGCTTTTAGTGCCAGTGGGACTCGGAATTGCGAGTGAAGCTTCCTCTGCAGCTGAGGCCCAGGAATAAGAGATTCCATTTTACTCTGAGGAGTCCTTGTCCCCTTAATCCAGCACCCCCAAGACACACAGACCCAGAAAGCAATATTTAGTAAATACCCAGCTACATAAGCATAACACAGTCAGGGAACCAACAAACCCTCTGAACTGAGGATCCAGCCTTTAAGCTCCTCACTAAACAGACAAGTCTGTCACCTTGGACCTTTATAACTGTAAGACAAGTACTCACAGGATATGAGGTATAGACCATTGGTTGTACAAGTGAAAGCTCGCAGAATTTACAAGCCCTTCCCTTTCTTTGGGATGCTAGATGACACTTTCTGAGTGATTCATAGGAATAAGCATGAACTCCTAATTATGCCAAGTTTATCTGCAGAATGTTGCCTAAAGGAAAAGGAAAAGTGTGTGGATAGGAGTTCGTGTTAAAAGCAGAGCCGCTATCTTTATCTCGTCAGGACAGATTGAAACACTTCAGTGCCTTTCACGTCTGCTGGAGTGAGGACCGGGCCCTTCCTGCATCCTGCGGCTGCCCTCTTGCCTCTGGCGCCCACAGCGCCCTCCATCTCTCTGCCCTGCTGCAGCCGGGACTCCTGCCCATCGCCTTGCACCGAGGTCTGAAGCCAGCTGGTTTTCGCCCTGCCGCCCTCTCCGGAGTCCGCCCTCTCCTTAGTCACTGCCTGCAGCCTGCGTGTTTGCAGCTCCATCTCTCTGAAGTGCTTTATTAGTGTTGCCATCAGCGTTCTGTCCCTTTATGTGACCATGGACGACTGTCTGTCTCTCCCGCAAAACCAATCTCCATGAGTGCAGAGAATGTGACTCTGTGCCCATTATTGCGTGCCCAGGGCCCCGCCTGGTGCCTGGCACATGGTAGCCATTAAAAAGTATATTAACTAAGTGAATGAATTAATTTAAATAATAATTGTTGCTGTTCTAGATTTTAGGACTCAGCCTACACTAAAATTAATGGTGTATTTGCACATTTCCACCCACCAGAGTTCTGTCTTCTCTTTTCTTTCCCCTGACATCTGAGACTGTTTCATGAGATCACTGCACTAGGATTATCTTTACTTTTCCCATTTTTTTTAATAAAATCACACAATTTAACTCTTCAGTTTGGACTTGAAGAGTAGTAATTCTGTCTAGTTAATTTGGTTATCCTCCAATCACCTCCACCCTATTTCACAGTCTCACACACTGATTGTCAGAAAGAAAAGCCAAACTCAACTGCTGTCAGTCTCATCACTCACTGAACTAAGTGGTTCATTCAGAGACAGTCTCTCATACAAACATGTGCAATTGTTCATGTGCCCCTTTCTCCTATTTGCTTCTCAAAGGCTAAGTTGAGGGCTGGGTTCCATGACCTTGTGACCACAGACCTGAGAACAGGGACATCATCATGATGTCCTGTGTCTCCACTGCTCCATAAGACCACTCACTCCCTGTGCTTACCAGCATTTGCTTTCTGACGTTTTCACCTGGAGTCATGACATAGCTCATCATTTAGTCCAGTGGGGCTGTGCTTTTTAGCTGGTGGACAAAAATCCAGTGTCATCTGGTATCTGGCGAATACCCCAAAGGCACGATGATAAGCCATCTGCCAGGAAATAACTTGCTACCTTGTCGATTGCTTTAAGACAAACACTTCTCTATATATTTACACCTTAAAAAGGTTGACAACCTCCAACCCTCCAGTGGTTCATATTCGCAAGTTATATAGCCCAAAGAGAATGTCAGAGTTTGCCTATGTGCCCACATATCTATGCACAAGTGAGGAAAGTCTGTCTTTTCTGTTTTAGAAAGTACACATTGTTAAGTTTAAGATTTTATGCAGAGGAGATCCAAACCAGGGTTGCTTAGGGAGAGGGATACTTCATAAAAGTCACAATCTGACAAAGTGGCATAAACTGAAACTGCACTGAAGCAACTTTAGAGTCCACATTACTCAACTCTTTTAATTTTATAGCTACAGATGAGAGTGGTTAAGTGATTCCCCTGTGATCAGACAGGGAGAGGTGTCAGAGCCTGGGCACAAACCCGTCTGTCGACTGTTACCAGCTCCGTCAGGCCGCCTTCGCCCTGTGCTGGCGAAGTGGGAGGTAGGAGGAGCAGAGCAGCCACTGGGCTCAGGTCTCAGCCTTTACTTCAAAGACGGATTCTCAGCACTGCAGGCTTGGCAGAGAGGACATCCCCATGGGTCCCCACGCTTGACTTTCTTTCCTCATCTCCCAGAAGCCAGGGAAATGGGAACCTTATCACTCAGGAATGGTTTCTAGTGAATGAAAAGAGAGTAAATAATGAAGGGAGAGTGTGAGAGAGGACGGCAGGAAGGGAAGAGGAGAGGGAAAGCGCCCACGCAGGTGAGGTAGGATTTTGCTGGAGCTCACAGGGTCACTGGTCAGCCACATGACTCCATGGTAAAAGCAGTCCTGTGTCTATGCCAAGGGAAAATTAGAAGTTCTTAGGAAACCGCCATCTCTAGGAAGAGGGTGTTGGTGGCAAGATGGGGATTACAGATGGAAGTAGCCAAGGAACTTCTAAGCACTCAGACTCCAGAAGACATACAAGTATCCAGAGAGCCATCAAAGGCCCAAAGGAGCACATATCTGTGCATTTAATTTGGTTAACTCGGTTTGCACAGCTTTTCAGGACTAATGGATGGAATGCAGTTTATAAATGTCACTTATAACTATAATGTTTGCCCTGTGCCATAATTTAATTTGATGAAGCTAAAGGCTAGTAAATTTAGAACCAATAAAAGGAAATTCTTCCTCCCATTGTACACTGCACCCAACTGAGACCATTGCCAGGAGGTCATTGACACAGGGCCAGCTTTGAGATGGAATTTGACAGGGCCTGCATTAGTTAGATAGCTGGCTGGCCCAAGTGGAGGTGATTTAGGAGTTACAGAATCCTGTGTTTAGGTGCTATTGAGAGCCTGGGCCAGGGTCAGAGAGGCCTTCAGTCTGCCTAGCTGAAGATGTTGATCACCACTGCTTTTATTGTGAGGAAGGCTTGGCAAACATGGCTCTCAGGAGTGGGGCTCCTTTGTGCCACGTAGGCACTGGTTTGCTTCTTGAATCCAAGCCTGCTTTCATGGAGGAAGGAAGTTTGCAGACCAGGAGGTCTCGTAGAAATCTGCCTTCTGAGCAAAGTGCCCTATGTTTTCCTGGAAGGAAGATGAAAGATATCTTCAGGTCCACTAATTCCTTCTCCACTGGTTATGCAACTGTATGTCTTTTCCAGGTGGAGGTGCCCTCCTCTGACACCGCCATGCCTACTGATCCCCACCTCGACTCCACCTGGATGCCAGTAACGTCCTGGAAATAAAGGAACAGGGCTTTGATACTGTTGTTTCGTATCCAGCCCTTGATACTGTTTGTGCTAATATACCTGGATCCACATAACTCAGAAGATTTAGAGGCGCCAGCCCCTAGGGGCAGAGTGGGAATGGAGAGGAGTGTACATATCTTCCAGAGGAGCTATTCCTGGGCATTGATATCAAGTACACTATTATATTTTTCAGATTTCTTCCTTAGATTACATTGAGGTCATTAAAGTGAGTTTTTAAAAATCTATGCATTTCATTTCATGATAGTAAAGGTTTGCAAAATATGTGTTGTAAAGGGAGGGCCACTAGATCAGAGAGTTTGACAATCACAGATTAAAAAGCATGGCTTTCAAAATTCACATATTCTTCAGTGAGAATTTCCAACTGGATATTTAGGTTTCCTGTACCATATCTTACAGAGGATTTCTTCAGACTCACTGGGTATTAATGCTTATTTCTGTTAGCACAGAACTTACTGGGTTTGGTCCTTACCTTAATTCCTGCATGTTCTCGATTTCCTATTAAACTAGCACCCTCTTCCCATGTCTTTGTCCCGGAATACCCTTCCATGTGGCTACTAGTAGGACTTTCATTTCCTGAGAGCAGCTCCATGGATGTTTTCACTTTATGTAGAGTTTAAAAAATCAGAGTTGACGAAGCATTGAGTCAATGCTCAAAAGCTTAACTTCTCTTAGTTTTAATTTTTTTATCCATAGAATGTAGATAATACCACCAATCTCACCCAGCTGTTTTACCGATCAAATGAGATCCCATATACAAAGGACTCAGCGTGGTGTAAGCTGTCCATGCACAGAGCTCTTTATTCCTTGCATTTGAATTACTTAGTTATTGTTTAGAATATCAACTATATAGTAGGCTTTAAGCAGCTTCCTCTCTTTGCTGGAGGTTTTCATTAAGACCTGAGAAGTTAATCCAAATTTCGATCAAAACTCTACCTCCTGTTGGCGATACGCTAGTGTGGTTATTTATTCAGTTTGACTTTAATTAGCAGAGTGAGGGGGCCTCTGCTAAGGTGTGGAACTGTTTCCTTAATTCTCCCACGCAGTCTCTCAAGGGCGACAGCCTCTGTTTCACGGCTTGGTCAGACCTTAAACTGAGCGTGCTTCGGCACTGCTGTGTAACAAGTGTTCTGGCAGACGCCGCCAAGGACACAGAGCAAACATAAGTTTTTATCAGTGCTGTGAGTGTTCGTGATCCTGACCCTTGCAGAAGGCTGTAGAATATTCTGAGTCCTAAGACTAGAAGTGCAGTCATGCTTGGGAGTGGCAATAGACCATGCACACTGGGGCTGAGCACAGGTCATGCTGTATGTGTGACAGTGCCCACAGTATTTGACATGGGACAAGTGAGAAACCAACAGCCCAGGATCTGACCCCAAATCCATGATGGCTTTCTACCTCTGAGCCCAGTAAACTCTTCAGCAGGTACCTACATATATATTCAGACCATTTCTGCTGGAAAGAGGCCTTGAGGGTACTGTAACAGGACGTGGGAAGATGAGGTGACACATTGGAAACAATGTTAAGGTTCCGAGGCGTGACCATAGTGTCACCCTGGCCTTCGGTCAGGTCCACGCATTATTGTGCAGTAAGCCACGGTTTCCAAGCTAGCTGCCTGCACTGACCCCGGTTTTACAGTCACGCATAGTGCTGCATTCTCCAGTCAGCCCATCAGCTTCTGAGGGTCTTCTGAAGTCACGTTGCCTATTCCAGGCTACTTTCAGGCATGCTGAGGAAAGCATGAAGATGAAACAAGCCAACTCCTCCTCACGCTCCTTGGAGTGGATGCCTGGGACTTTTCTCCCCTCGCAATCAGTAGTCCTGGCTGAGCCAGGATCTGTGCTGAACTCCAAAGCATCCTCTGAGCAGGGCGTGCAGCACTGCGCTTGTGCTGGGAGAAATCCCATCCGGAAGAGAAAAGCTAAGAGAGACCCCAGAGAGGAGCACACCCGCCCAGAGACAGCGCCACAGAGGCCACTTGGGTTCCGCCTTCCTTCCACGACCTGTGCTGTTAAACTGGGCCTGTGCCATCCATGAAGCTGGCCAATCTGGCACTCTTCTGAAAATATTAAATCCAGTACAGCTGAAGAATGACTTTCATAGTCCCCTGGAATGTTAATGAATTCATTCTCAAAATGCCTTTTGTTTCAAAATGCCTTAGAAGACAGCTCTTCTGGATAGGGCCATTCTTGACCAGAAGAAAGGATCGGAGGCGAAATCAGAATAACATTTTGTGCTCTTGAATGCCACTGAATTGAGATGTACCTCATCTGTGACTCCTAAGGCCCTGGTGCATGAGACGCTTTCAAAATTAATGATGCACTGTCTTGGATTACTCTCAAATTGTTTTATGAGTCTTCATTCTCCACTTCCAACTTTGAAAAGGGCGGTGGAGTCACCTTTCGCTCCCGCAGCATCCTCTGCAGTTTCTCCTGCACCGAGCTGGAATTCAGAGCTGTTTTAATCCAAATTTTCTACATTCTCTGAGGTAACATGAATAATTCAGTAACTCTCTTGCTAGAATGTTCTTTTCATTCATTCATTTGACAGGACATACTGTTTCTCCTTTTATTTAGGAGATGGAATGCTCCGAATTCCCTTTTGGGTGGTAGATCCCGAACAGCATTGGTCTGGCCCGTTACTGTGCTGAGTGGGTGCATCTGGCTGCACATCAGGCTTCATCCATCCCAGCCGCCATCTTCCTCTCTCACCTACCCTTCCTTCTGCTTGCAGCCTTCCTGCCCAAATGCAGAGCCCTGTCTCTTTCATCAGCTTTGCTCCAAGGGCCTTCAAGTTGATTTGGTTTTGTCTCTTTCCCAATCCTTAAGTGTTTTTAGAGCGCCAGTCACACAAGTGCTGCTTCCCAGGTACCAAGGATACAGATGCCAGCTCTGCTGTGGCTTTGTGTGCTCAGAGACAAGTTATCAATCCAAAAGTGGGCATCTGAAATGAATGGACACCTCTCAGATGAAGAAGTAGAAACGGCAAATACATATATGAAAAAACATACATTGCTGGTCATTTGCAAATTAAAACAACACTGACATTCCACCTCACCCCAGAAGGAATGGCTGTCATCAAGAAATCAATAACAAATGTTGGTGGGAAAAAAGAACCCTTCTCCACTGCTGGTGGGAGTGCAGACTGGTGCAACTACTGTGGAAATCAGTGTGGAGATTCCTCAAAAAACTAGGACTAGAGGTCGCATCAAACCCAGATACCCCCTTTTTGGTATCTTCCCTAAAGAATTAATAGCATCATACCACAGCAATACATGCACACCCATGTTTATAGCAGCAGAGATTCTAACAGCTCAATCTTGGAAACAACCCAAAGCCCATCAACCCATGAATGGATAACGAATATATATATATATATATATATATATATATATATATATGCCATAAAGAATAAGCTTGAGAAATTTCTTGCTAAATGAATTCATCCTGAGACCATACTCTTCAGTGGAATAAATCATTTAAACATATGTTTAAATACCATATTGTTTCTCTGCTGTGAGAAACTGAAAGTGTAAATAAGGACCAAAGCAATAGATACTAGGAATTGGGAGGAAAATGTTCAAATGAGTAGGATTAAAGGAGGAGGAAGGGAAAAGAAAAGAAAGGACAAAAATAGCAGAAAAGGAAAAGTGGAAACCGAATAAATGAGGGGAGGGTGTTGATGGGCCGGGAGGGGCTGGGGAGAAAGGCACAGGCTCTATATTCCAGGCAGGTACAATTCGCCGTGACACGTGGAAGCATCACATGTGTCTAAAATGTACCCGTAAGATTTTAAAAAGTCAGAGACAGGTTGCAGTAATAGGACAAAAACAGACTAGATAATCTCAGGTGGTTCTAAGTGCTATGCCAGGGGGAAGCGATGTTACCTGACAGGCAATAGGAAGGGAAGAAAGTTTCTGGAGAGGCATTTTGAGCTTGTGACATTTAGCTGAGATGGTGGCGAGGAGCCAGCCACCTGAGTCGCCGCGGGGAAGAGTCTTCCAGCCTCGAGGAAAGGCAAGGACAGGTGCCAAGCTGGTGCACCGGGCGGAGCAGAGCGGGCGCCGGCAGGGGTGGGGTCCTGTGCGCCTCTGCGAGGCTGGGTTGTGTCCCAGAGCACAGGCAGGCGCAGGAGGAGGCACCCCACTGTTTGCCATTTTCCTGGGCTCAGGCTCTCTGTCCCAAGGAGAGCGCTCACATCTAACGGCATTTAGGAGGCCAGCACAGTGCTCCAGGCAGGGGAAGGCGGGGGCTTGTCCCAAGGTGACAGAAAGTGACATGAAGGAAACAGACCGAGGGTGCACTTAGTGTTCAGGGAGTGAGACACAGGAGGACGAAGAGCGACACCGGGGTGCACACCCAGAGGGCCCCTGTGGAGAGCAGAGGGGACGACACCTGTCCCCTCTCCGCGAGCACTTGCTCTGAAAGGGCCTGCCTGCCTTCTGGGCTTCCTTCCTCTACTGCAACGTCCTTTCCGACATGAAACCTGCGCTCCGTGTCTCACCGTGGAGGCCCTGAGCGCTCTGGGCCTCAGCCTCAGCCTCCTCTCTGTCGCCCCTCCCTGAGCACCTGCCTCTTTCCTCCCCTGGCGGAGATGTGCCCTCTGCGTGCTGCCCGGCCACCTGTCTCCAGGAGCAGGGACTTGGGGATCGCCGCTGTGTTGTCCCGGAGGCCACAGAGTCCCCAGAGCCAGGCTCTGAGCCCTGGTTCCCCCCAACCATCCTTGGGGACGGGCTGCCCACTGTGCAGCAACTGGAGGCACCTAGGTCTGGATTTTGTTCATCAGCCTTGGGGCTCCCGCCCAGCTCTGTGCTGCCGGGGATCACATGGGCCTTGCCAATGAGCTGTTTCTCAAGCAAATGAATGCTGTAGGTAGGTTTAACCCGTCATCTCCTAACACAGTTGTGCGCCTCCCAGCACAGTTCTTCTAGCTGCATAGACACACTGGTACCTGGGTAGAGGGCATTGGGAAGCCCCTGGTCTGCCTCGACTTCAGTTCCTTGGGACCTTAGCTGAGGGGATCTTCACTACAGAGTCGCCTGTCGAGGGTAATAGAGCTCTCGCTAGGGCTCTGCCGCTGCTCTTTGTTTTCTGCTTATACTGATCCCTTAGGAGCACAGATCCTGAACTGGAAAAGAGGCCTCAATCCAGGTACATACTTGGCAGGACATTTGGGTTTTCACCAGATTTCTATTAGCAGCTAGAACAGCATCGTGACTGGGCAAAATGAACTTGAGCAGCGTCGGGGAAGTAATTCCACCTGCTGAGGCTCACCCTCGCTTGCCCAACCAGCCAGCAAACTCCCCCACCCTCCCATGAACAGGGTGGTAACCTCTGTAAAATCTTCAGCTACTTCCTGTATACAGCTGCCACAACATAGGAATAATTTGGTAGTGAGCCTTCTGTATTTGCTTGTCTGTTGCCCCGAGCTTAGCTTCATGGATGCTAAGAAATATGGAAGATGTTTTTTCTCCAGAACAAGATCACCATGGGGATGATCATTCCTTGGGTCCTGAGGCCACTGCAGGTTGAAGAAGAGGTCTTCTTCATGGGCGTCGTTGTTAAGGTGTCAAAGTTACACAGCTGAACGCCACCTCCACCCTGTGATTTAGACTGTGTCTTCCTTGTGCCTGCTTCTGTCTGCTGCCAGGAGACTTACATTCTAATAACTTGATTTTTAATTAGTGAGAAGCCAAGGCAGAACTAGTTAAATGTCTCACGAAGCATTACAGATGACTCTAAATGCCTCATGATATAAATACTTTTAGTAAAATGAAAACACAAGTAGCTTTGCATATATTTATATGTTTTGCCCTTTAAGTTTTGAGTTTAAAGGCTGAAATCAGAGATGGTGAGGAGAGGAAGGCAGCTTCCCCTAAAGATCTGAGCGGAGGTTACTTGACTTACCTGTACAGACACCTTGTGGCTCCCCAGGTGTGGCAGGTGCAGAGTGGGGGTCCCTGCTAGAGGAATACAGGGTGATTGCTAGGCAGTAACCCTTTCCTGGGGAAATTTGTTCAGGTTCTCTGTCTGATTGCAAAATCCAGGTTGGGTGAGGAGTGAGCTATGTGTTCTGGGGGCCTAAGCATTGGAAATTGCCACACATATGATTTTCCTGCAAATTAACATTTTTTTCCAGGCAACACTTTGTAGAAGTGGCAGAGCTCTGCTTATTATGATTCACTTCTGGAATGTAAATATCCATTTCCCCTAAGAATTTAAGGTGCTTTTTCAAAGTAAAATATATAAAAAAAATAGTTTTAAACAGCTAAAACTAGGAGCTAAATTGTCTGACTAAAAGAATTTATTCCATGACATTTGGGTCTGGACAAGAATAAAACTTGTTTCATTTTAGCTCCACACTAGAACAAAATTCCTGCTCAAGCGTGACCTGCTCTCTTTTGTGAATCAAACTGAATGGTGTCTCCTGCTTGGAGCTTGGTAGCGCTTTGGTGTCCCAGGCAGGGAAGAGCTAGGCGGTCCTTGGGTTACGACAGTGCTTCCCTCCTCCAGCCCTGCAGGTGGCCCTGCCCAGGGCCTGCCATCCGCCAGGAGCTTTGCCCTCTGTCCTGAGCGAGTGCCCTGTGTGCCCAAGGGCAGGCCTGTGTTGCTACCCTTAGCTTTGCTCACGCTCTTCCTCTGCCTCAGCCCCACCTGCTGAAACCCTTCCTCTGAGAAACAGCGGAGTACCCGCTTCAGGACTCCCTGCCCTGCAGGTCCGCCTTTAGAGCTGCCTGATCTTGATTAAGTTCCTCAATTTAATCACTGTGCCTGTGAAATGGAGCTGATGGTACAGCCAGTCCCCAACTTAGATTGTCTCACTTGCAATCTCTCTGGTTTAGAATGGTGGGAAAGCAATGCATTTTTGGTGGGACTCTGAATACTGCTCACCTGGCTGGCCAGAGTGCAGTGCAATCGCCCAGCGCTGCTGGACAGCGGCAGGCCCGCTCCCCTCAGCCCTGCAGGAGGGAGGGAACCAAGCTGCAGCTGGCTGTGTGCAGAGCCGCAGGGCTTCATGTGCGTGGCTGTATAGTAAGTGTGTTTTCAACTTGAAACGTTTTCAGCTCACAAAGGGCGTATCAGCAAGGCATCCCCGCTGCAAGCCCAGCAGCATCGATGAATGATGGTCCGACGGACAAGAGAGTTCCCAGTGAGCCCTCAGGACACCAGCACATTTTCCTCCTGCCAAACCTGCCCAAAATGCTCTACATGGGTAAGTCTCATTCCTCCACTGCTTCCGGTCCTCGAGCTATTGAAGCTGGCTCCCTTCCCCAGAGGACCTGCTTGCCAAGCACATGTCCCTGATCCTTCTCCTGGTCTGCTTTGCTCCCAGGCGCCACATCTCCCCTTCCTCTTTCCTGCTGGCTTCCCCAGTGCTGGTCCCCAGGTCTCTTCCCCTCTACCTGTTTGTCCCCTGCTCCCATGGCAGCTGTGGCTTTGCCTATCTGCCTAGTGTTGCTGTCCCTCAAGGCTCTGCCCGTTGCTCTTTTCTCCTTTGACCATGTACTTTCTGGGGATCTCACATGTGCACTGCGGAATGTGTATCTCTAAGCCTAATGTTTTCCCCTTGAGTTTCTTACTCATGTTCCTACTGCCTGGAGCTGCTTGCAGTATAACATCATAGCTTCCTGGGGAAGGCCACCCTGTAGATTCATGGATAGGCTGGATTTTATCGTCTAGAGGTGGGGAAATTAATTGCATGATTATGGTGAGTCTATGTGAAATGATAGTTGCATAGTGGAATTGTCTGATGCTTAGTCTCTCACTTCCTCTTGCATTCTGTCGCCTTGGCTGCCCATTGGACTTCTACCCTGCAGCGAAACAAAAATGCCTAGCTTATATCATCACCTCATTTAATTCCTCACAGCAGCTGTGTGTAGTACTACTGAAATACAGCACAGCAAGGCTAAGTATCACAATTAGCAGGCACAAGAATGAGAACTCAAGCACCAGTGGGAGTTACAGAACACAGCCCCCCCCCACCCCCGGAAACACTACGGCATCCGTGAAGCGCTGCTGGGTAGGTGCGTGAAAGGTCATGATGAAAACATGGATTTCTAAGAGAGGGAATGAAATGGGTGGTGAGAATTAAAAGCTATTATTTAGCAATATTTACTGGAGGAGGTTTAGGTATGTACTTACCATGTGCAAAACAGTGCCATCAGTTCCGAGCTTGTGGCAGTGAGAATGCTCGACACTCTTCTTACAAGGAGCTTATCTGCAAGATCCATCATTCAGAAAACACTGAAAATTGACCATAAGACATATGTCTTCAGAGGTGGTTTCTCAGAGGCAAATCAGTAAGCCAGTTAACATGTGTCCTGTGTATTTATAAGATCTCTTAATGTTCCTGGTCCCTGAAGGGAAATTTTTGAGACCAGCAGTCCCTCAAGACCCATTATCGAATTTTCATTCTTATCTCATGTTCTAACAAAAATGTGTACCTTTTTTTTATCACATAGAAAAGCCAACAAAGAAATTATTGGAGCAGTATTTTAAAATTTGGGACTATCTTATAGCAATTGCTATGGTGGGTTTAAGCTCTCTTTCCTTCAGAGCTTGGTCTTATGAGAACCCTAAAAATTCCCAGATAATTATCAAAAGATGTACGAGAAGAGTGATCAGAAAGGCAGCCTCAGTGGGGGAGCTATGGCTGTGGCTCACAGCGACTGGCTTTGGGGTGGCTGAGCCTAGCCATGCGTTTCCCAGCAGGCAGCCTGTCTCTCCTGCGGCGTGAGCCAGCACGGCTCATTAATCATGGCCTCACCTCTGCTCTCTGTCACCGTGAGCGGACGTCTTCCTCTTGGTCTCTCAATCTGCTTTCACCTTTACTACCCGTGACCTTTTATTGATGGTAGTGCTATAGAATAAAATGTAACTTAATAGCCACATAACTTAGAATACTGTATACCCGGGGATGAAAAACCTGGTATAAAATAAGAACTTTATAAGGTAGGATTTGTTTTATGAAAAGCACTATAGCTTAGGCAGAGTACAAAGATCAGTCATGATACATGACTGACTGAACTGTAAAGTTGTTGCTTCAATTGTCATTGACCAATTACTGTTTTATTATATTTTCCTTTGATTTTTATGGTAGAGGATGTGGTCTTTCCCACAAGGAGCCCTTGAGCCCAAATATATTAACAGTTTGGGGAGAGGAAAAAGGAACTTTAGTTTTATCTCCACAGAGACTAATTGCAGTTCAGTTTTGCATATCATATTTCAGTGGTTTTCTAAAGATACCTTCCTATTGTAAGTGGCCCTTTTAAAAAATATTCAAGAGGAAATTTGTTTTGTTTAAATTATGATTTATAAATATTACAAGCCCTGGAAATTTTGTATTTTCTCTGGCAGAAGAGATTTGTAGAGACGTAAGTGATAAAGCAGCACATGACACTAGTTACTGTGGTGGTTTGAAGCCTATCTAGGGTTTTTCTACTAAAACAGCACTGGAAACTAAAATACAAAACTCTCCCTTTTGGTGCTGAGTATGGAACTCAGGGTAGAAAGGCTTCCTCCCCTGCTGAGCTATACCCCCAGTCCCAAACCTATTTTTATTAAAACGACTTTCTAAAAAAGAAATGATTATAGAGATTTAACTGTTAAACTCTGTGCATTTACTTACTTACTATTTGAACGAGTATGTGAATGTGGAATGTAACAGCAAACACACGGGCCTGGTTCCCCGCCGGGCGGAAGCGCCTCAGCCAGAGCTGTGCGGAGCGCGGCCGGGTGGCACCGTGCCCAGCTCGAGCGGGCACCACCTCAGGCTGGGGCGCTGCTCAGTTCGTGCCTCGCCCCGTGTGGAAGAGGAGCCCTGGGCACGGGGAACAGTGGTCGCGGGAGCTGCTGTCGAGTGCCACGGAGTCCCAAACAAATAAATACCGAAGTAGAAGCTCTCTCGGTGTCCCTTCCCCCATACTTCTCCGGAGGTGTCGGCAGCAGTCCCCCAAAATG
This sequence comes from Hydrochoerus hydrochaeris, assembly GCA_004027455.1. NCBI lineage: Eukaryota > Metazoa > Chordata > Mammalia > Rodentia > Hydrochaeridae > Hydrochoerus > Hydrochoerus hydrochaeris. The sequence goes on along the minus strand of PVLA01004957.1, from coordinate 104,006 downwards.
TGGGGGCCTGGGGTGCCAGGGCTCAACCGTGGCTCCAATTAAAAACAAAAAGGAGGGAGTCTTCATAGCAGACGTTAACATACATCTGAACAAATGCGCTTTATTACGGAACTAGGGAATCTAATTTTATTTCATCTTGTTTCTGTTCTTTGTTTTGGTAGAGTTCAAGTCCTAATACGTTATGCATGATTAAGGAGCTCTGTACTACTGAGCTACTTCTATAAGGCTTTTAATCCGAGACGGGGCCTCACTAAGACTCCAAGAAGGGCCTGGAAGTTGGGATTCTCTTGCCCCAGCCCGCTAAGTAGTTGAGATTATAGGCAACCACTGTCATGCCCAACAAAAGTCTTATTATTTTTAGATGTGTAGTGCATATTTCTTTACACAAGTGCTCACAGTTATGTCTAAAACATGCATGTAATAGTTTTCTATGTGATTCAGAGAGTGCTTTAACGTGGTATGCTGTTGACTTCAACCATAAAAGCTGTCCTAACAGCCACTACTTTGTTGAAATGTAATTTATTCAACAGAAAATGACTCTATGACTATGATATGTGTGTTCTGAAGCATATTATTTTCATACATAAGCACTGTATGTAATAATTAGACTCATCAGCAAGGGTTAAAAACAGGATGGGTAGTAGAGCATACACTATTTTCAAAGTAATGCTTTGAATATTGATGGATTTATTAGTCTGATTCAGTCATTCCACATTATGAATATATCAGAACTTCACACTGTACCCCATAAATGTAAAGTTACATTCATCAATTAAAAATGAAACATACATAGCATCCAAGTTTCAGTGTCATAGATTGCCATCTGTTTGAGAAAGCTTTCTTCCTAACTAGGTAGTATTCCTATTTGATGCTACCTGTGACGCCGGAAGCAGACTCTGAAAAGCCGCGTATGCATTGTAGATGGTCCCAACTTTTTTTGAGCAGACCCAGTAGGATGTGGCATTTGTCACATAACCAGAGGAGGGAAAAACTCAAGGTGTAAGAAATCCAAGGAACTGAAAGCAGGAGTCCAACTGGCAGACTTGTTTTCTTCTTATATGTGCTTCATATCTGTTCAGCGATAAACCCTAATGATTTGAAAGAATAATTTAGTTCTGTTATATCCTTCACCTTCCAGAAACATTTTAGGCAGCTGTTAAAAGAATGCTACAAATTCTCTTTGGCATCTGAAAATAACTTAGACCACTAAAAGAAATAAAATGTGTTAATATTTCATTATTATTTCTTGCACACCAGCAAGTGGGGAAAGTATTTTTAACAGCTCGTGAGTGGTGTGTTATTGTGAAGCTTCAAACAAAGAGCCCAGAATGGGGTGTGAAGTGGCTTTGCTCCTGCGTTTTACTATTCTGGGAGTCGGCTGTGCTCTGCTGGCCAGCGAGCCAGCCTGGAGGGGCAGCCTGGGCACGGGGCCCCAGCTGCAGAGCCGGGCTGCAGACCTGCCTCAGGTCAACCCGTGGAGGGGAGTGCTGTTGGCCCCACAAGCTGCATTTCTCAGAGTTCAAAGGCAGCTGAATAACTTGGCCGGACTCCATGGACAGTGTCTCCTTCCCTGCGAGGAGCAGGCGCGATCCTGGCCTTGCTGGGCCCTAGGAAGGGCCGGGCGCGGTGGGCAGCTCGGCTCCCAGTTCTGTTTCTTTCTGTTTCTGACTTTAATTTTGGTTCTGACTTTAATTTTACTCAGCTTGCCTTTGAGAGGCTGAAAAGCCTGGTGATCTGCTTCAGGAGCACGATCAGCATCTTTCTTTCAAAACCCGCCCGGCTTTATTTTCTTAAGTGACTTAATCAAAGGTAATTCGAGTTCCCATTTTTCTATCAATGGTTGTATTTAAGGAGGGCTTATCTGATTTCCATCACCAATTACAGGCTTGCATTTCTTGTTTATGCCCATCTTGTCCCGACAGGCCCGGTTTGGTTTTGATAGGAAGTCCAGCCTTCATCTCCTGTCACAGGTCCCTCGAGCACATTTGTTCTGGTAAAATTATATCTCGGGAATGATGGGTTCTGATGTGAACCGAGGATGTGGTGGCCTGGGGTGGTCCCTGCCACTTTGTTTGAAAAATAAATTGTGAAACCTCAGTAGTGAGTATTTGCCCGAGAGAACACAGTGGGAGGGAGGTGTGGTGCGGGGGGGCGCGGTGCAGTTGAGACGCCGGAGTCAGAGGTTAACGTAACAGGAGTTGGTCTCCTCGGAGAGGTCACCGTGGCTGCAGCTCAGCACCCAGCTCCGAAGTGACTTTTAACTATTTTTGGCAAGATAAACATCGAATGTGGCTGCCTTTGGGAGCAAAGCACAAAGGTCGAGAGCCCAGGGGATTAACTTCTTAAGAAGAGATACAATATTTAACTTGGCTGCCCTCAGACGCCTTTGCACATTTGCTGGCTGCCTTTCCCAAGCAACAGAACTGCAGGTTTTGTTTAAAACAAACAGGATCCTTGAGAAGCCAACATCCCAGGGCCCCGAATCTCCCATCACAAGAAACAGCAGTGGTTTAGGCTCAGTGTTAGACTCTCCCTCAGCTGGGAAGGTGCAGGGTTCCTGGCGATTGCTCCCATGGCCATAGGCACTGTCTTGGCACCCATACCAGCCCTGAGTGCTTCCTCCCATGGTCCCCACACCCTAGTACCCGCTGCTCCCACTCTGCTGTCCCTGGAGCTACACATCTGTCCCACCCACATAAGCCCAGAGCTTCCTGTGCATCTGGTCTACCTTGTTTCACACTGGCATCATCCAGTCAGAATTATTCCAGAGCTGGGTCACCTTCAGGTACTTCTTCCTCACTGAGTCCACTGGGACAATAAGTCACCCTCCCGGTGCCTCAGTTTCCTCAAACTAGAGGTGCAACAGGGCAACAAGGACAGTACCGACCTCATAGGTTCAATGTAATGACCCAAGTTAAACTGGAGTACAATCCCTCATTTCCCTTTTCAAATTCAAAAATATTCTGGAGTTGAAAATTCTTTAATAAATTTGAAGCCATCCTACTTGGCAAACCCTGGACTGAACTAGGGAAGCTATTTGCAGACTTTATCCCAGTTAGTGAAAGAATTCGTAGGTTTAGGGTAGAAAGTTATTATCCCACTGGATTAGGGAGTGGTACCCCAAACACTAGGATATTATACCCTCCACAAGCATTGTTTGACCATTTTAGCATTTTGAAAATGTGAATACTAAGTCAAACCATAAACAATTTTAGCTGTCATTGTTATTTGCATCTGGAGCAATATCTGGCCAAAGTAGGTGCTCAATAAAGGGCCCGGAGTGAGTCCCTTAAGAAACTCACTGAGCACTTACCGAGCCTGCATTGCCTCTGCTCACTAAAGCTTGGCAAAGTCCTCTAATTACTGGATGGTCAAGGGAACATTCCAGACCTAGGAGAGGTGAACTTTCCGTACATCACTTCTAAACTCTGGCTCAGTAGACATCTCAATAGTAAAGGTACCTAGCATTCTGCTTTTGTCGTGGGGTCTCAAATATCCATAACTCAAAAATAGCCCACCATCATCCACTCTTACCTTTGAGGGAAACGGTGGGACCATTTCTGGATGGATGGCATTGCTTATTACATAAACATCACTTCAGTTCTTGGTGGGAAATATTGATGGAAAAAGCTAAAATGGTTTCTTCTTCTCTCAAAGACAAAGGTTGAGGGTTACAAATTCATTTTTAGAATATATCAAAGTATTTTTATAACTTGGAAATATGAATTGTGTGATTATGACCAGCCAATTTAAACTCTTCACTTATTTTTTACCAAAAATAATTGGTCTCACTTAACCCACGAGGAAAATTTGGAATCATTATTTGGTGTGTCAGAAAGAGATGAGGAGGCTGAGGGGACAGCGCAGCAGTGGAATCGTTGCCCAGCATGTGTTAGTGCCTGGGTTTAAACTCTAGGACTTCAAAAACAGAGAGAAAGAAAAGAGCTTTTGCGGCAGGATACTGAGTGCTAACATCCATGATTCTGCCAAGTTACTTGCTGTTTCAGGTGGGTACACGTGGTCCCACATTTTCATACTTCCCAGCGTCCACAGCCTTGTAGCTATCCACACGCACCCAGGGTTGGTGGTGTGGCTTATTTCGTTCAGGAGACATTAGCAAAGCTGCTGAAGGAAAAGCCGGAAAAGTGCCTTTTCACCGCGCCTCTAGAGCCCCTCCCAGCACCGGCCCTAAGAGTGAGCCCAGGCTCCTGCTGAAGCAGTGGGAGAACGCCTGCCTTGTCCGCCTGCTGCCATCCCCGACCGGCCAGCCTGGCCAGCTCATCTGCTCACTGCCGATGTTGAGCTAACCCAGGCTCTGGTGACAGAGCCCAGGGACAGAGTCACGAAGTCAATCCAGAAACTCATGAGGATTAAATAATGTTGGTTGTTCTGGGGAGGTTTGTACTGCCACAGTGACCATGAGAATGTGTCCTGCCTCTCTCTCCTTTCCTCAGTCTAATGGAATAGATGAGATTGAATTTCAGTCCAGCTTTTCTATTTTATGCTAATTCTTTCTATTAATTTGATGTGTTCAGAGAATTACTGAGCATATACTTCAGTCTTGGCAGCGGCGGCAGTACTGTCATCAGGACCCACAGAAATGAGTCACACACACTCTGTGCTCTGCTCTCCACGGGGGTGAGCCAGATTCTTAAAGAGATTCCCGCCTGCAAAAGCAGGGGTAACGTTTTCTGGAAATGGCCAGATAGTAAATAGTTCAGGTTTTGTGGGTCATGTGGTCTCTGTCACACCTTCCCAGCTCTGCCATTGTAGGGTTTAAGTGACCATAGACAATATGTAAACAAATGTAGACAATATGTAGACAATATGTAAACAAATGGGCACAATTGTCTCCCAAAGAAAAATGGTTTGCAGAAAGAAATGGCAGCCTGGATTGGTTACATGGGCAGTAGTTTCCTGATCACTGACCAAGCAGATGACCCTGCTGCTGTCACACAGCACCAAATCAGTACGAACATTAGGTTCTTTTTCTTGTGAAAATCGCTTGGCATGTGATTGACGTCCTTACGTTCCTAGGTGAGTACATCACGGCTGACGCACGCATATGATATGCAGATGTTATCTAGCAGTGTTAATCTGGTATGAGGAAGGCTGAACCCCTGCTGCAAATCCCCTCACTCTCCTCTTCCCCATTCCCTGACAGCCACCCTTCAACATTTTGCTTCTATGAGTTTAGCGCCTTTAGATACTATGAGTAAATGGACACACACAGTACTTGGCCCTCCCTGACTGCCAGGTGACATAAGGCCCTCTGGGTTGTCCTATACAACAGCATATGACAGGATCGCTGTCTTTTCTGAGCCTGAGTGGCAGTGTGCACTAGAATGTACATGCTGCAGTTCTGGTACCCATTCGTGGATATTTTGGTTGGTTGTTAATAATGCCACGGCGATCATGAAGTGATCATGAAGTGTAGGTATCTGTTTGAGGTTCTGGTTTCAGTTCTTCTGGATAAATACCTGAAAGTCAGACTGTCAGATGGTAGGGTACAGCATTTTAGGGTTTTGGGAACTTCTGTGTTGTTTTCAGTGACAGTTGCACCATTTTCTATTGTCACCATTTCCCCAAGGGCTCCAGTTTTTCCACATATGCAGTAATTCACGTTGTTCTCTCTTCTTTCTCTTATGTCCCTACTGACTACTGTGAGGTTATATCTCCTAATTTTGATTTGCGTTTCCCTAATGATTAAGGATGCCGAGCAACTTGTGTATATATACTGGCCATTTGTGTGTCGTTGAAGAAATGTTTGTTCAAGTCCCTTGCCCACTTTAAAATCAGATTAGGTGGAGCATTTTTGATTTGTAAAAGTTAAGTATAAATATTGGATATTAAACCTCCTGTCAGATACATAACTTGCAAATATTTTCTCTTATTCTATAGGCTACTTTTCATTCCATTGTTTCCTCTACTAAGCAGCTTTTAGTTTGATATGCTTTCACTTGTCTGTTTGCTTTTATTGCTAATGCTTTTGATAATATATGCAAGAAATTATTACCAAGACCAATTTTATGAAGATTTTCCTCTGTTTTCTTCTAACCATTTCATAGTTTTGTATCTTTTATTTAAACTTTAATACACACTTTTTGAGTTGATTTGTGCATATGGCATTACATAGGGTCAAATTTTGTTCGGTTATAGTAAAGGTTCTATTTTCCAAATAGCGTTTGTTGACGATCCCATCATTCCCCATGTGTAATACTGGCACCTCTGTCAAGGATTATTTAATCATAAACTCATAGGTTTATTTTTGGATTCTCCATCTGTCCATTGTTCTACCTGTCTTTATGTTAGTACCACACTTACAATTGCAGTTGTTTCATGCTATGATTTAAAGTCAGTAAATATGAAGACTTCAGCTTTGTTTTGTTTTTAAGATTGCTTTGGCTATTTGGCATCCTTTGTGATTCATACAGACTTTAGGATTCTTTTCTATTTCTGCAAAAAAAAGTCGTCAAGATTTTGATAGAGATTCCATCAAATCTGTTGATTGCTTTGAGTAATATGGCTGTTTTAACAATATTAAGTTACCAGTCCATGAACATGGAGTGTCCTTGTACTTATGCGCTAGTTTGTTTGGGCAGTACTCTTCAGCTTTTTGTGCATGAATGAGTCTTTTATCTATGTGGTTGAGTTTATTCCTATATATTTTATTCTTTTTAATGCTCTTGTAAGTGGGTTTTTCTTTCCTGTTTCAGATTATTTATTGTTAGTATATGGAAACACACAACTAACTTTTGTATGTCAATTTTATGTTCTGTGTCTTTAGTAAATTTGTGTATTCTAATGGTCTGTGTGTGAGAGAGCCTTAGTGTTCTCCACATATAAGATCCTATCAGCTGGAAACAGGTCACTGTACTCCTTTCCTTTAGTTTGGATATCTTTTATCTCTTCCGCTCGATTAATTGCTCCAGTTAGGGTCTCCTGTACTGTGTTAAATACAAGTGGTTAGAGTGGTCTTTTTTTCCTTTTCTCTGATCGTAAACAGAAATGTCAGCTTCTCATCACTTTCATTTTCAATGTTATATGAGGGCTTTTCCGTGGTGGCCTTTATTATATTTGGTTAATTGACTGCTATTCCTAATTTGTTGAATGCTTTTAACATGAAATGCTAAATTTTGTAAAATGCTCTCCCCGCATCTATTGAGCTGATCTTATGGTTCTTATTTTTTATTGGTCAATGCATTCTGGTGCATCAGTAAACATTTGCACATTGGGCCTTCTTTGCCCTTTGCATCCAGGGGTAAATCTCTCTAGGTCTTGGTGAATAATCCTTGCGAGGGACTCCTGAGTTCACTATGCTTGGAATTTGTTGAGAAATAGTCCTCTGTATGCATCAGTGGTATCATTACAGCTATCTCACCATATGATATCTTTTTTATTTTTTTGATTTGGCATTAGTATCAAACTGGCCTCATAAATGAACTTGAAAGTGTTTTTTCCTATCCAATATTTAGGGAGAATTTTGAGAGTGTTTAGCATTAATTCTTTAAAAGTTTGGTAGAATGCTCCATCCTGGGCTATCTGATCCTTGTTGGGGATTTTTTTATTATTATTACTGATTGAATCTCTTTGCTAATTATAGGTCTGCTCAGATTTTTCTATTTCTTTGTGATTCCTGTCTGGTAAATTATATATTTCTAGGCATTTATCCATTTCTTCTAGATTATCCAATTTGTTGGCATAGGATTGCCCTCTTACAATCCTTTTTATTTCTGTAATGTCTGCTACAATGAATTCTCTCGTTCCCAATTTTATTTTATTATTTATTTTGGTAACGGGAATTGTACTCAGCACCTCGCACTTGCGAAGCAGGTCATGTGCCGCTGAGTTATAAACTCAGCTCGTTCTCAGTTTTTTAAATTTGGAGTGTCTCTCCTTTTCATTAGTTTACTTAAAGCTCTGTCTTCACGTTTCTGTTCTGGAGGTTGGGGGCTGGTCCATGGCGCTGTACACGCTACACAATTTTTATCACTCTTTAAAATAAAATGCTTAGTTTTATTGATTTTTTCCAAGTTTTTCTACTGTTTATTTTGTCTCTACAATATATTTCCCGCTTACTGCTAACTTTGGATCAGTTTATTCTTTTTATTCATTTAGTGAGGTAAAAGTTGGGTTGTTTATTGAAACCTTTATTTGTTTTCATATTGCTATTTACCACTGTAAACGTCTCTCGATACTGCTTTGGCTGTAACCTGTAAGTGTTGGGGTGGTGTGTTTTACTTTCCTTTGTCTCCATAAGTTTTCTGCTTGCCTTTTGATCCTTTCTTTTGGCATGTCAGTTGTTTGAGTGTTGCTTATTTTCTTTATACTTGTGAATGCTCAGTTTTAGTTTTGCTGTTGAGTTCTGATGTCATTCTATTACAGTCACAAAGATATGTGAAAAGATTTCTGTCTTCTAAAGTTTCCTAGGACCTTTTTTGTGACCTAAAGTGTGATCATCTCTGGAGAATGTTCATGTACATTTTGCTGCTGTTGGATGGAGTATTCTGTGTATACCTTTTGGGTTCTTTTGGTCTGTAGTGCTAAAACCTTGTTTCCTATTGATCTCTCTGAAAGTTTTATTCATTATCGAAAGTGGGATATTGAATTTCCTACCCTTGTTACATTCCTGCCTATTTCTCTCTTCAGTTCTGTTTATGTTTGTTTCAAATATTTGGGTGTTCTGTTGTTTGGTATGTACTTCTAATTGTCATAGCGTCCTGGTAAATCGACTCTTTTATCATTATATAATATCCTTCTTTGTCTTTTGTTATCGTATTTAAGTTGCCCTCTCACTTTATGTTGTTTGCTATAAATTGTATCATTTTTATATCTTTTAGCTTGTATTTATAGTTTTTTATACCTTTATCTTTTAAAGAACTAAAAGTGATGTCTGCCCCATAGTTACTCCGTGCTGTGTTTGTGCATTGTGTATTTGTCTATGTATTTACCTTTACCAGTGAGGTTTGCCTTTTCTTATGCATTCCTGTTGCTTCATATTTGAAGGACTGTTTCAATTTGAAGGACTCCTAACAATTCCTGTAAGGCAGGTAGAGTGGCTCACTCCCTCGGTTCGGTTCCTTTCATCCGGGAAAGCGTTTTTTCTTTATTTTTGAAGGCAGTTCTATTGAATAAAGTGTTCTTGGTCAGCATTGTTTTCTTCAGTGCTCTGTCATCCCTCTTTCTCTCGGCTGTGACGTTTTCCTGGAAATCTGCTGATTGTGTCACGGGGGCTCGCTCTGACCCAATGAGCCACCTTCTCTAGCATACTGCATAGTTCCTGTTTAGCCTTTCACTTCTGGTAATTGGGGGATAATGGGTACTGGTGCGGACTTCTTTGAGTTCATTATATTTGCAGTTCTTTGAGGTCCTTCAATCTAGAGGCCCATGTTCTCCCCCTGATTTGTGGAGTTTTTCTGCTACTTGTTTCCTCAGATAAATGCTGTATCTTTCTCTGGTCACCTTTCAGTATTCCCATAATTTGGATATTATTCTATTTAATGTTTTCTTATCACTCTTTTAAGGTGTTCTTTTTTTCTTTTCTCTATATTGACTGGATACTTTTTTTCCTTTAATTTCAGGCTCTTCAGCTGTTGAAACCTGGGGGTGAATTTGTCATTTGAGTTACTCCTATTTTAGCGTCCCGATTTCTGTTAAGTCCCTCTTATGCTTACTGCTGCTTTGTTGATGTTATCATTTTGCTCATGTGTGATTTTCCTGATATTCTGTCTTAATGATGTCTACTTGGAATTCCTTTTCAGGTGACTCGTGTGCCCCATTTTCTAGGGTCAGTTTCTGGTTATTTTGTTCCTTTGGTTGGACCATTTTTCCTGTTTCTTCATGTGCCTTCTAACGGTGTCAGCAACTGCATCTTTGAGGAAAGCGCTGCCCCTTCCATTGCAGCCTGGCCTTCGTGGGGAAAGACCTTATCCAGTCAGCCTCCCAGAAATCCGGGGGGCTTCTCTAGTGTTCCCTGGGTAGGCAGTTTCTCTGGGTTTATGCCTGCAAATTCCCCGCCAAGGGGACCTTCCTGTTTCTCGGGGTGCTGTGAGCTCTTACTCCCTCCTCTGTCTGTCTGCAGTACTACAGCTCCGCTCTTGGCCGCATTTGCCCAGGCTGCTGGGTGATGCTGGCCCTCTTAGCACTGTGACTTGGGCTCTGGGAATTCTCCAGACACCTGGGATTGAGGTGCCTGCTCACTCTTGGCCTCCCCAGTGGGAGAAGTGCTAAGCTTGTTGTTCTGCCGGTGTGCCGCACACGGTCCTGCGGGGCTGCGGAAGCCACCTGCCTCTGTGTGGTTCATGCTGGCCCCAAGCATTCACCGGGTCCCTGGGCGCTCCCAGGTGGCCTGGCAGAATCTAGCCCCAGGCCACTCCCTGATGAGCCAGAGGACGCCTGCTGCTCCGAGCCTCATCGCCCTGGCTGGGCACTGAGGCGAGGAGGGACCTGAGTGAGACGCCTTCCCCACGGCCCCCAGCCCGTGCCCTGTGCTGACAGCACTGGCGCTCGGGCAGGGCAGCCCGCCTGCTCCACCAGCTCACGGAAGTGTGTGTGCTTTGGCCTAGGATGAGGACTCTTTCCCTAGGGACGAGCTGGGCTCAAGGCCTTCCCCTGGCCAGGCGACTCTGCCGGCGGGAGGGACTACAGGGGTGTGGGCGCCCGAACTCTCCAGCCAGATCCAGGGTCTGCTTCCCCTCCGGAGGGAGCCTCCGGCTGTTCCTGTTCTCCTCGGGGAGGACGCTGACCCGTGTTACTGTTGGAGCGGGTGTCCACCGGCGGCCAGGCCCAGTGCTGCTCTCCTACCGTCTCGCTGACATCAGCTGGCTCTTTGTTGGTGTTGTTTTTTTCTTTACTGGAAATCATGTTGCCTGTTTGCAATTTCTACCAAGAAGCAGAGTGCCCTTAGGGGGAGAAAACTTAGAAACAAGAACAGAAGCTGGGACAAGAAGGAAGAACAATAGAAGCAGGAGAGTAAACACCGTGGATGTTTCCTTCCCCGTACTAGGTCACAGAGTTTTCAAATTACCTAATTTTACTCATTACAATGTTAAAAACAAAGTGCTGCTTTTTAAATACAGGATCAACAAATACTCATGTAAATACCATAATGATTTTCAACACTGAATTTTTTAAAGCCTCATTAGTCACAAAACTACCAATTTGCAATCATATTTCACATTCATGTTGTCCATATGTTACAATGAGCATAGCTTCCACTTGCATTCAATAATTGTTTGATAAATGAGTGAAGGGTTCCATCACCCTTTAGAAGACAGAGTAAGAAACCAACTTCTTTCGCTTTTTACTTAATTGACGCTGTCTAAAAGATACCAGCTCCTTGGTGTAACATGGTCACCCCATTCACAAGCTGAAACTAGATCTACTGATTTGCCTTTGCCTAATTTTGAACTTCAAAAAGCAGTACATTCGATGTTCAACATTACATGCAATAGTTATGTTTATAACATTAGGCTTTAGCGCAAAACAAAACAAAAATTAAGACACATACGAACTTTTAAAATATATAATCCATTAGGAAATTTAATAGAAGAAAAGATCACAGTCTCAGCAGCCATAAAAATTATAAATTTTCATGCATATGTGATACAAATAATGATAAAAGCTATCCAAATAATGCTCTCGGACCTAGTCCTCGGAGCCAGAATGACTGTGGAAACCAGGTCCCTGTGTGCTGGCTTTGTGATACTGGGCAGCTGTTTCAATGTACTTAATTTCCCGGTGTTAAAAATGCAAATAATAATAATAGCTGCTTTATAGAGTTAAGATTAATGACTTCAAAGTTAGAAAAATACCTGTCCTATAGTAAATCCTGTGCTATGGTTATTATTATTACATGAACAAAGTTAAAAAAACAGTAATAAAGGTCATGCTGTACACTAGATGGAAATAAAAATAAATACTATATTCCAGAATAGAAAAATCAAAATTTACACTCAGATGAACTAGGATCAAATTAATCTGCATGTAATAGGAAGAATTAGAAAAGAATAACATGCTCTTGAATTGAATAATTCAAATGAATTAAGCTAAATTAATCTAGAAAATAAATTAAATTCTGATAAACTTCCCATTTACTTTTATAGAACTTGACAAGTTAGTTATTAATTTGGATGATATGTGCATGGAAATAACTGAAAAGAGTAATGATAATTTCATAAAAGGTATTAAAATATGAATGTGTTTTAACTAAAATTATATGGTATTTATTGGTGCATGAATAGAGAACAATGCATTATTGATTATGCATGGAAATTTAGTGTGTGATAGGATAGCAGTTCACATAATTAAGGAAGAGACATAGCATTCTGCTTCAAATGGTACAGGATGTGTAGCTGTTCACAGGGGGGAGGTAAAACAGATAATTTTCTCACACCAAAAAACCCACACTTTATGTTATACAAGCATAAGTTTAAGGTGTGCTGAAGATTTTTGCATTTAAAAGTTACAAAAATATGGGACAGTGGTGTAGGAGAGTGTCAGGATACACGAGACCCTGGATTCGATCCCCAGCACTGCCACAACACTGACTCAAAATACATGAAATCTGCCCTTATTGATACATGTGGCAAAGAATGTAGAATATAGAAATCATTGAGATTCACACTGTCTTTTTACTACATTAAAATTTAAAGACTTTATAATTTCAAAAGACATACAAAGTAAGAGACCTGGTCAAAGAACGTGAGGAAATATTTGATATATGATTTAAATAATTAGTATCTATGACATGTCTTAGATCTTGAAAATCACGAGTTTTTAAGACAAAAAACCTAACACAGAGAATAAGAAATACATGAGTCAGGGAAAGATAACCCAAGCTTCCACTAAGCAGAGGAATGCAGAATTAAGGAAATAGATTTTTAAAAAGAAAGAGAATAGATTCTTTATCTTTTGTGCATCAGGTTACATAAAATTTGAAAATTTTAGTATTGTATTTGGTTGATAACACTCTGCTATGCTATTGAGAGAAGTGCAAGTTTGTAAAATTATAACCTTTTGAAAGCTATGTGGAATTGTTGACACAGGAAGACACCTATGCTCACTTTTGGTGCAAATGTAAATTTCTAAAGCATTTTTGGATGACAGTGTTGGGTTTCTGAAAAAGACAATTTTATACACATGATTCAAATATTCACTCTACGAATTCGTGTTATAGGTAAATGCATGTAAATGCAGACAAACACACACACACACACAGAGAGAAGGGTGCTTCTTTTGTTTTTAACATTGTGCCAATTGCAAACAGAATAGGAAAAAAATAAATGTCCATCTACAAGAGAATAACTTACTTCTAGATTCTGAAATACTATGCAGTATTTAAAATGAATATGGGGTGGATCTTGATGGACTGATTTGCAAAGATCATAGGATACATTTTTTAAGTAAAAAGAATATAAAGTAACACAAGCCCTGCATAATATTTACTATGTACTGGGAATAATACATAGTATATATGTGAATTATTAACAAGTATTAATTTACATATAATATATGGATTATTGAGAATCATAGAATAGCCACACCTGAACCAGTCTTCACAGAATTCTTTGCTATTGTGCAGTTTTATCCATATTCTAAATAGGGGCAAACTGAGGCACTGCTTTCCGGCTACTTGAGCAAAGCTGAAGATTTTGAACGCAAGTGTTTCGACTCCTGGGTCTTGTGTGCACGCAAAATCAGGCGTATCTAGCAAAAAGCAAATAGTTTTCAAAGTGCTAATATACCATAGGTCTACTTAAGCATATGTGTGTTCATATTTACACACACACGGTGACTGCATGGTAAAATGTCTTAAAGAATATATATATTGAAATATCAGTAGGATTAGCTCTAGGATAAATGGAGAGGATCTCATATATGTCCTGCAAGAATTTCTCACTTAATACTTGTGTAATTTAAGATAATTATTAGACAAAACAATATACTTACAGACATGTATGTTATATATACATGTATAGTCGGCTTACTCTCATAAGGCATTGATGTTTAATTGTGAAAAATTATATATTATTATATCAATGGCTGGAATTTAAGAATTGGTGAGATCACATACCTCAACTTATTGATCAATGAATTATCCTTATTAAAATTTTTACCTATCAGGCCACTATTGGACAATTATACAATGTAAAATATATTGGAATATAATAACGTATGCTTCTCAACTCCATGTCATGTTCACTGCTTTGGTGTCTTCACTGTGAAGTATTTCATCTTTCTTTCCATCATTTGTAGTTTTCTTTTCTGTCATCTTTAAGTAGGCGACTAGCTTCTGTGATCCACGGTTTATAACAGTGGGAATTCTTGGCAGCCTAAGTCTTCTTTATTTAAATGGTTCTGTTATTCAAGTGAGTCACTCACTGGAGCCTTTACCTGCAACACCGAACCTGAGGCCAAGAGCAGACCCATTTCTAACCTGAGGACACTCATGGTTCCCTGGGGGAGTTCATAGATGCCACCTGAGGTGGTAATCACTCAGGGGTCACATGTCTCTGCTTCAGGAGCCCTTGGACAAGTATCTGATGGCTAAGGGGCTCTGCTGGATTAGAAAAGGACATTTTGACCTAAGTTTTCTTTAAAAATTATATTGGTCTGAGTTTAATGTAGGAAACATTTTTAGTATGAACCTTAGACAACAACCAAGATCCCTTATGATAAAATAGGGTATGAAATGATTTTATTCAGATACAAATTTGAGGATAGCAAAATTCTAAAGTCTAATTGCTCATGGGATAATATTTCAAGCTTCCAATCATTGCATTTTAAAATACCTCACGCTTACAATGATGAATCTAAAAAGCACTAACAAATCCGACTCATTCAAGTCTAGTTCTTGAAATGGCATCTGCCTTTGAGCTATAAAAATAACAGATGATTTTTTTGATAGCTTATCAGTTAACAGACTGCTTAGTTAGGGTGGCACATTTTTATGCTAATGTCAGCAGAGAGGGAGAAGGAAGGAGGAAAGAAAGAAAGTAACGACACCGAGCATCATGGTCGGGGAGAGGGCGGTCACGGTCCCTTCTGCGCAGTGACACAGGGTGCCTCTTCCAGGCTTCCGCTACATAACACGATGCGGGGCGCTTAATGACTTGGAGCTGTTTAAATTTAAAAGTGAGCCCAAGGCTGGGGGAACGATAAGACATGGTTTCGTATTTTCATTCTATGATGTATGCTTTATGCTGACTGCAAAATAAATGAAGATGCTTCGTGATAGAGAATCTTATTTAGTGTCAGTGAGCTGAAATATGTATTTTTGAAATGTCAATATGACGTTGCAATCTCAGAGTTAGGATTGCGATTTTAGTTAGTTGCATGAATTCAAGCCACATTAGTTAAAAATAATATTGTGGGAACCCTAATACGGCAGTGTTGTAGTAACATAGGAGCAGGGTTAATATTATGTATTTTTAAACAATTTAGAGTAAATTGTAGCCTCATAGAGTCTCAGGATCAGAAGGAAGCTAAGTTCTGTTTTCCAGAGTCTGTGCCCTGCCTCAGCAACATAACAATAAATTAATTTCAGTAATAATGCAATACTTAAAATTCTTACACTTTTAAATACTGTGTTCTAAACTAAGCTAGGTAATCTACCATGAGGTGATGTACGAGTATTAATGAGCACAGTGAATTCTATTTGAATCATGAAAGAAGGGAAAGTTCACCAGGTAGGTAAGTAGGGAAATGGGGTTTGGGAAAGATAAAGCAAAGACGAAAGCTCCGAGTAGAGGAGCTGGTATGTGTCACAGAAATTCCACTGGTTCC
Source organism: Hydrochoerus hydrochaeris (assembly GCA_004027455.1). Classification (NCBI taxonomy): domain Eukaryota; kingdom Metazoa; phylum Chordata; class Mammalia; order Rodentia; family Hydrochaeridae; genus Hydrochoerus; species Hydrochoerus hydrochaeris. The sequence goes on along the minus strand of PVLA01004957.1, from coordinate 88,220 downwards.
CAGCAGGAGAAGCCACTGCCCCAGGGACCAGGTGGAGCGGCCTGGGCTGGGGAGCCCTGGGTACCGAGCACAGAGTGAATACCGTGAGGGGAAGGTGCCAGGTGCTGGGCCCTGGCCTGCAGGCGGTAGCTGGTAAACTGTGAGAACTGTGGGTACTGAGTGTCCTGGACTTGTCACCTTCCTCAAGCCAAGTTCCATAGGGACATTAAGTTTTGCAGAAAACAATACAAATCACCATTGTTTCATCACTCCTAAGAAGAGCACTGTGGCTGCAGAGGTGAGACGTTAACTCGTCACATCTGAGGGAGCACTGGGGAGTTTCATTTGCTCCCTGCGTTTTGGCTGAGGTGGGGTAAGTTTATTCCAGGAGGAGAGGAAAGGGGGCTCTCCCATGTCCCAAGGTTGGAGAAAGGGAATCACTGACAGAACCTAGCAAAGAATAACCAAAAAGATTCGGTAAGATGTTGGGAATCTGGATTTTACAAGTAGATTTGTGAAAACAAAAGAAAGTTTTAGGGGGAAAAAAAAGATCATTTATGCCAAAGTCTCAGGCTTAAAAATACAATAGAGTCACAACTAAAACATTTATTAAGTACTGGAAATCAGGTGTAATCTATATAAAGAATAGATGTTTTCTTATTGATCAAAGAATTAAAAGCCATTGGCACACTGATAGTTGACATAGGGCAGTCAGCTTAGTGCTTACTTTAGAAAATGGAAGTGGATAATTTAAAATGAATAATAGAAAATACAGGAAGATAGATTTCAGTTCCTATCTCAGAAAATTTTCTTCAATAGTGAATTTTCTTTGATGAGGCTTGGGTCAGATCCAAATCAGTCCCACCCTACAGCAGGGGCCCCTGAACAGACTGAAACCCCTGAGACTGTTCCCCTCAGGGGGTGCACTCCAGCCTGCAGCTGCCTGCGCTGGTAGACAGTGACATTGTGTCCTGTAGCTGGTACTCACTGTGTCACTCACCTGAGCATCATGGGACCAACAGCAGCACATCCAGTATTTCTCAGGAAGGGCATCAGAAGGGTCCCGGAGGTGGACGTGTGGATTTGTCCTCACCAAGGGACAAGGGAGTCGGGATGAGAGCGTTGTTCCTGAGGAAGGGCGTGGGGCCGCATGGTGCCTGGGTGTGGGGTGTGGGCAGGGGACAGCACCCGGAGCGCGGCAGTGTGTGAACCGGGGTGCAGCCAGGCGCGTGGCCTTCCCACCCCCGTCCCGTCACTGCAGGACCCTTGGCTTCACTCTCTGCGGTCACCTGAGGGAGGGTGGCAGCAGAGGCTCTCCGGATTCCGACTCAGCGCTGTGGCCTCCGGAGCGCTCCTCCAGGGTAGGTGGAAGGGAGAGCAGCATCCCCAGCTCCTCCCTCATGTGGGACCTGAAGTTGTTTTAACTGGATGATTCTCTTACTGTCCTGGAGGGCAGAGGGGTCTCTGAGAAGGTGAGAGAATTAATTAAATGATTAATCCAGTCAGGGCAATTGGTTCAAAGCCGCTTCAGCTGGCCACGTCCAGATCGAGTATTCGTGTGCATACTGTGAATGTTTGGGTCTCTTCCTCCCCACAGTCTTTATTCTTTACCACCCAGTCTCAGTAGCTCATGGGATGTTGGCAGTCCTGCCTGGTTTGTGGTCCCTTAGTGATCAACAGTAGACATAACCCAAGATTTTATCAACGCTATTACCTAGAAAGTGAAACCCACAAACTTTCAAAGTATTCCTTTGCTATAGTTGTCTGAAATCTCTTTCTACACACACACACACACACACACACACACTTACCACACTATGGTAGGTGCAAGCATTTATTCATTCAACAAACTGTTGGCAGTTGTCATGTCTTCCTTATGATTTGCCCTGCACTACAGCTGTAATGACAAATAGAGCAGCACTGGACATCCCGCGAGCCCACAGGCAAACAAGGAAACTAGTAAGCAGCAGCTGAAGCATTTGCTACAAAAATCCACACAATTTATTCGTTAAAAATCAGTCAAGTAGCTTATTCTTATTAGTTATGTACAGTGTGTCTCGTGTTTTAATAAGTGGGTAGGAAAGCCTTGGAGTGCAATTTCAAATTAGTATAGTAAGGAAGCCACTCTCCCTCAGCACTAGGTTTGTTTTGTTTATTTTTCTCTCAGTCAGGAAGAAGAATTGACATGGTCGGACCTCTCTGACCTGTTACCACTCCATTGCTGAGTGAATGCGCAGTCATTTCATTGCAAGAGCCTGAATAGAGAGAATACAACTCGGTCGTGAAGAGCCGACAATGCGCTTCCAAGGCACCGTGGGCCTGGGCGGTGGCCGAGCGGAAGGCCGCGGGGCAGGGTGCGAGTGAGTCGCGCTGGCTGGTGTCCCGTCCTGCCTGTGGAGTGGTCTGCAGGCCTGAAGTCTGCCAAAGCGGGGCTGTGGCTCCGTCCTGCCGCTGCCGTTCTTCTCTCGGGGCACTTTCCACTTTGGTTTGACTCGTTCAAGGACAAGTGTTCCCACAACACATTGTCACAGCTCCCTGTGCAAGGTGGTGGGATTACGGGCTCCCTCCCCATATCAGGTCCCGGGAAACCTCTGGGGAGGCAGCGAGACACAGGAGGGAGAAAGGAGAGATGACCGAGGAGGCTCAGAGTCCGGGCACCCAGTGGGAAGGAAAGGAGATCAGAGAAACTCACTAAAGCTTTCAAGCTTGACAGGACAGGAGATCAACCTGTTTTAATGATATTGTTAAATGGGCACCGAAGGGGCTGATGCTAAGGCACCAACTGAATGAAAAACAGACCGTGTGGTTTCACCTCAGTATTTTGCTTTTCATTAATGTCTGAAAATAACCAATAAGATGACAGTAAAAATGCAGTTCTGCTTCATGACTGCTTCATATCTGGACTAAGTCAAACCTCCTTTGTAAAACCTTTGGATTTAAATTTTACTTAACTACAGGGTCAAATCAGAAACTTCTTTCATGCATCAGGTTTGAAAGCTGAGCCATGTAGGCTTGAGGGGCAGGCTAATGATCTTCATAATAAAATCGACTACTGGACTCACAGCATCACAGCTGAAAAACTCAAAAACATGGAGCCTCATGCGTTTCCCAGCCCTGCAGAATAGCACAGCTTCACAAACGCTCCGCGTGTCCTGCGATGATTTAGCTGTGCTCGCTTCCTGTGATGTAAGCTTCTTTCAGTGGATCATCTTATAGGCATGGGAAGAATCCACACGCTAGCCATTGTTTCTAGCAAAATGGAAGTCAGCACGGTCTGTGAGTTTTATTTTGAAATGTTTGGTATATTGAAGGTAAATGTAAAAAAGAAAAATAATTTGACATACAAGGACATTTAAGGCCTTTGAAAACAGTTAATGCCACTTACAAATTGATAAATTACAAGAAAACAATTTATTACTTTGTGTGGTTGTGTAAGTCAAGCAGAATTGCAAATTGGAAGACCAGAGGGGCACCTTTTCGTAGTGTGATCTGCCTGAGAGCTCCAGGGGTTCTCCCGTTTGGGAAGTCCATTGAGCACGCCAGAGTGGGCTGCGTAGCAAGCAAATATGCCCCGCACAGCTGACAGCCACCTTTGAATGGGGTGCTCTCTTCCAGGCTCTTCTCAGCAACATCTACTTTCCGGAGAAGTAACCAGACACACAATGGAGTAAGTGTGGCTCGAAGTGAAGTGTGTTGCTCCTCCCCGCTCTACTGAATGAACTGTTAAAAGACCAAGAAGGCTGTCAGAGAGATATCACAGGAAATAAAGAGCTCCAAGCCAAGGGTGTGTCCGTGGGGCTGGCATGGAATGACAGACCGCCCTCCCCACATGGAAAAGCTCGTCACCCATCTGAGATATCACATAGCGGTGGCAGCGCTCCAGAGACAGAATGAGCCCCACCTGTTTGCAATGTGTTTAGCTATTAATATTTATGTAGTAATTCAAGGGAGTAAAAAATGACAAAATGAAACAAGTTGTATCTCTGTTGGTGCTTTCAACCAAGATTTCTCAAAAAAAAAAAAAAAGTAACAGCATGAATCTGTCCTTCACTGTAGAAAGACATGGTGTGACATCCTCAGGGTGCCAAGGATTGTTGGAGAAGAGGAGGCAGCGGCCCTGGCCTTGGCATGCCCGGCACACTTCCTCTGCCACGGCTTAATAAGAAAATTTTACTATTTGCGGCTGTGCTTCTCACTCATGTAAAAAACCATATAAATCAGGAAAACATGTTCTCAAGTCCTGCTGACATTAGCAAGCCATAGAATCATATAATTAGAAGAGACAAAAATGGCACAGACCCTGACTTCTTATCTTAAGCAGGACAGATCGGATCGTTGTCTCTAGCAGTATCCGCGGGGATGTGTGCCTAAGACCTTGGCCAGCTCCGCAGCAGCAGCCTCAGGCCACGGCTTCGGGAAGATCCTTTCATGAGATTTGTGATGTCATGGTCCACTGATTTAGTTTTTGTTTGTTTTTGACCTACAGTGTATCTGAAGAAGATGAAGTCTTTATGTTAGCAGCAAAATTATATGTTCACCTATTTATCCTGAAATGACCTGTTTCCAGGATGTACCCTGAAGTGTGTGGCATGATGGCAAAACTCAACGCTCAACGCAGGGACCCCTGGCATCCAGTCCTTACTGCTGCTGAGGGGCAAGGTTGGTCTGAGACGTAATTGTGAGATCTGGGGCCAACAGATCTGCATTCTAATCACAAGGCTACTACACACAGGCTGTGTGACTCAACATTTATTGAACTTCTTGAGTCCTTTCATATTGTTAGTTAAATGGGGATAATATAATCACACAGAATTGTGAGAATTGAATATTGCAACACATGTACAAGACCTTGAAGGATTTCCAACTTCCCTTATACCATATCTTAACCAACTCTAAAGTCCCAGGTGTAATTTGAACTTGATACAGTGCTAGGCCAAAGAATACTTAGAACTTCCCCTAGAAGTTTATAATTACAACTAGAACCTAGGATCATACCTAGAAGGTATACACACACACACACACACAGAATCTAGCCTTTAAATCTAGGAGTCTTTGGTGGAGTGTTTGGGATCTTCCATGTGGAGTAACATGTCATCTGCAAATGATAATCTAATATAGGAAACTATATTTATTATTTTTATTTCTTTTTCTTGTCTAATTGCTCTGGCTAATGTTTCCAGAACTATATAGAATAGCAGTAGTGATAGTGAACATCTCTATCTTGTTCTTGATTTTAGAGGAAAAGCTTTCAGTTTTTGACCACTTAGTATGATGTTTGCTGTTGATCTGTCATAGATGGCTTTTATCAGGCTGAGATGGAAACCATCTATTCCAATTTTCTGTAGGTTTTTTTTTCATCACAAATGGGTGTTGGACTTTGTCAAACACCAAGATGATCCATATCTACCAAGATGATCATGGTTTTCACCCTTGCCTTTATTGATACAGTTCACTACATTTATTGATTTACATATCTTGAACCATTCCTGTATCCTGGGATGAATCCTACTTTGTCATGGTGATTCACTGCTTTCTGTTTGCCAGTACCTTATTGAGGATTTTTGCATCTATGTTCATTAGGGACCTTGGCATGTACTTCTCTTTTATGATTCGGTCCTCTGGTCTGGCTTTGGTATCAGGGCAATGCTTTCTTCCAGGAATGAGTTCGGGAGTATTCTTTCCCTTTCAATTTCATCAAAGAGTTTGAGGAGTAGTGGCATTAGATTTTCTCTAAATTTCTTATAGAACTCAGCAGATGATCTGTTAGGATCTAGGCTTTTCTTTGGTGATAAGTTTTTAATTACATCTTTAACTTCATTGACTGATACTGGATTATGCAGAATTTTTATATCTTCTTGGTTCAGCTTTGGTGATTTATATGTATCTAGGAATCTGTCCATTCCTTCTGTGTCATCCATCTTATTTGAGTACAGGTTCTTGAAGAAAATATTCAAATGGGAAAGGAACTAAGGAGAGGGTAGGAGGTAAAGGAAGGAAGGGAAAAGAAAAGAGAAAAGAAAAAATGGCAACAAAGCTTTTGTAAATAAGGAGGGGAAGAAGGGCTGAAGGGAGGAGAGGGGAGTGGAAAGAAAAGAAGAATCAGGTACAATTCCCTGTGATGAATGTGATCATTATATCTAAAATGTTCCAATAAAGTTAATTAATTAAAAAGAAAAACATTGGTGATCACATTGTTAGCAACTGTGTATCTGGCCAAGTGTTTTATGGGTTAAACTAAAAATCTCAGATGCTGTGAATCCCCAGGGTTGACATCAACTTTAGTTAGGGGGATCCCCCACCCCGTTCTCTATTATTGAATATAGAGAAAAAGAACCAAAAAGCAATGCACACGCACAGCGCTGCTATCCTCTGGGGAAGTCACATGTGTATATGTGTGTGTATATGTACATCCTTAGCACTGGGTCTACGGTTCACATGAAACTCTGCCTTCGAAGTCTTGACCAGCCTAGTGGCACTCTGAAAGGACTGGCTCCATCATGTGAGCCCCAGGGGCCTCCCTGTGGGGGTGACAGAGTGGCACTGGTTCTGTTCTCAGGTTTCCTCCTGTCCACTTTGCCACTGCAGGTGAGTTCTGCACACTCAGAGCGTCTTTGCAAGCTTTGGTTCCTGGAGACCCTTTGAGCCCTGCATGGCCCTCACAGCACAGGGCTGCTAACATTCCAGACAGTATCCAAGGCAAGGTGGACCGGTCCTTTCCATGTTGGGGTTTATCACTTCAGTCCTAGAATAGGTGCAGGCAGACTACCGTGCCTTCTCCCCTCAGTACTGAGGCTGTTAAGAAACTGAGTCAGTACTGCAGTAGGCTGCACATGGCCTCTCCCCTGGAACACATTGGGTCACATTAGACGAGATGGTGTTTGGGGATGTGGTTCAGGGTCTTGAGCAAGAAGAGCATCCTGGGTAAACTGAGAGGGCCCCGGATGAGATTAACAATGGTCTCGTCAATGAGGAGCAGGAAAAGGGCCAACAGACATGCAGAGAATTGTAAGGTGCAGATGGAAACGGAAATGAGGGGATGCAGCCCAAACCGGAGCGCAGGCAGACAGGCAGCTAAAGAGCTTAGAGGGGGACCGAGGGGCTCTGGAGGGGTGCAGCATGCTCACAGCTGAATGTTGCCTTAGTGATACCGAGGTAAGATGCGCGGCCTGCACCGCTGTGAAGAAACCCTCTTCGCTGTTGGAAGTCAGCGCAGCAGTCACAGGAGACTCGCATGAGTATTAATACTTCCTCCAGCTCCATTTCAGAGCTTTTCCTGGTCAGCTGTGCGTAGGTCACTAAGGTGGACCTGAAGAGGAGGCAGTGACGCCAACCCCTTCTGCAGGAACTCTGGGTCGCTTGCCCTACTGCAGGTGGACACCACCTAAGTCCCTGCTGTTAGCTTGCCTGGTATCAAGTGGTTTTTCTCTCAGCAGAGCAGCAATCCCAGATGCTTCCAGAAAGGCCTGGTGACCCGTTTCCTGCCTCTTCACCCTGGGGGTCATAACCTTTTACCAGCCTGTCTTCCCAAGATCCTCTACTGTGTGGACCCTCCGTGTGCATGGTGCCCCTTTCCCTGTGCCTCCGTCCACGCGCCCTCCACTTGTCGTCTCTTCCTCCTCCTGGGCTACATAATCCCTGCATTTTGTGTTTCCCTAATAACTCTCTGTCTTGACCTTTGCATTGTTTATTACAAAGACCAGTCAGCTACATTTCCCATGGAGCCCCAGCTCTGGGAAGATAGAGATGGGGCCCATTTTATTTATTGCTGCCTCTTTCACGCCTGCTGTTACGGACGTGTGCCTGGCTCTCAACAGGTGTCTGATAAACATCATTCATCGATGATTGAATGAATAGATGAGAAACCTTCAGAGACAAGTACCAACCAGCATGTCGATTTTCTTTTCAAAATAGGATTTCAGGTTACCAGGATTTCATTTGAACCCCTGAAACAGGGCTTAGGACTAAGCCTGAAAAATATTATACTGCTGCAGTTGAGGTCATATTTCTCAGGCCTAAATATGCCTCATTTCATCAGCTTTATTGCTTATTTTTTTCCTGTGTATGTTGGTGTGTGTGTGTCCTGTGGCAGCTACATAGGTAGCATTTTCCAACAAGGCCTCACTGGACAGTGAAGGGCCAGCTGTGACTCCACATGACACAAGATCTCTGAACGGTGACCCCTGCTTTGGAGCACGTTCTTCAGGTGGTGCCTTCCTCTTTCATCTCCACAAGCCCTTTCATCCCTCCTCAGGGATCCACACTGAGTGGCCTGGGCAACTCACATAACACTCTTGTGCACTGCATTTCATAACTGAGCCTGTTTTCGGGGCTGATGCCAACTCAATAGTGATCAGCCTTGGCTCTCATCAAACACCAGCTCTTTGGACCCTCTGGATTAGTCAGTGACCGTAACTCATCGCTTGTAGGAAAGGCTGCATGCAACAGGCAGCTGTCTTCACAGGAACCAAGATGACTTGCTTTCTGAATTGGCTCTGAAAAGTGTATCTGCTGCCAGAAGGCCTCTGGGCGTGTGCATGAAACATGGAAAACAGATACAACAATGCACAAGAAAAGGAAAGCAGCTCCGGAGCTGCTCCCGGGAAGCAGCCTGGAAGGGGGCTCTGGAAGGCGCCTCCTGGTCAGCTCCTCGGGCCACTGTGGGTGGGGCAGGAGGCGGGTACACCCTGGGGCCCTTCTATGGATTGAGGGTGTCTGGTTTTTGTGTGTTTTTTAATCAGTGCCATGAGTTTTTAAGCTGCTTTACTATTTTTAAGCATAATTTTTGTTTTTGAAGAACATTACATCTCAGAAATATTTTTAAAGAATATTTTTAAAGAATTCTACAGTGTAAAATTCTTCCAGCTCTCTGAAAAGTTAGAGATCCTTATTAACTTAACATTTAACTGCAATATCTCTTAAAAATATCTTACTAGCTCATTATACAAATATATTCTTATTTATTGTCTTGCTCATAGGGAAAACTAGAATTCATATTTAAGGCTCTGATTAATGAGCATAAACAATGCTTTTAAGATTTTTTTTACCTATGTATAATCAAGCCATCTAGTTACCAGTAACTGCAAATGTCACATATTTCAATGGTCTCTTTGGGACTTTTAATCTGTTTGCTTTTATAAAGAAGGTGATTTTATTTTTACATTAAGGAAGCATTAACATCATTAAATGGGCTCCCACTTTATGATAACTGCAAATGTCACATTGATCCAGAAAGATAAGAAAATGTGCTCATCTTTGGAACAAATATCCAAGGCATGAGCAGGCAACCCACACTATTTGCATTAAAAAACAAATTGTATAAATGCAGAAGATTGATGTGCCATCTGTTCATGTCCTTCACTTTTCTGGCTCTTCTGTGTTGAGATATTTTTATGGAATAGTTACATTTATTATTCTGAAGATGAGCCACAGGTTAAAAGAGTTTATGATGGGTAATATAACTCAAAGTTACTATTTTACTATATTCCAGGTATCAAAGCTTGCATTATATTACATCTCATGCCATTAAATGTATGGCTCTACCACTTATGTAGTCTGATGTTCAGACCAAAATAAAATGTATACAGAACTATAAAGGATGCTTATCTTGGGATCAAGTCCAAAATATCTCGCTAAGATGCCTCTTGGCAAGGAGAAGGAAAGAAGTCCTTTAAAAATTAATGACTCAAAAAACCACTGGCAATAGGCGACAACTTCCCTGTCACTCCGAGGGAAAACAAAAGAGTAATGTGGAGGAAATAAATACCTTCCGGGGGAAGAGTACGGGCTATAAAAAGCCTTTCTGTCTTCTTTCAATTTGTTATACTAACATCCAGCAGACCCACTACCTTAAATTTTATTTTCCTTCTGCTCCCTACTTGCTAATAACAACTGTGCCTTCCTCTGTTTTGAGGATCACAAAGACCCCCACCAAGGTTGTCTTGTCTGAAGGTTGAAGTTTCACTGTGAATACCCCGCAGCTTTGAGGAAGTGGGCAGGACCTGGACACTGCACGGGACGAAGCTTTCCCGCAGCAGTCGCCCCCTTGTGGCAGCTGCCCTGGACACGCGGCCCTTCCCTCCCCCACCTCCCTCGCGAGCCGCCCGGCCTTTCTGGGCTGCGGAAAGGGCACGTGACGGGAGCTGTGTTATTAAATTCCATTCTGTGGACTTTGGGGCATGTGAATGATTTATTGTTTGATGACTCCTCAGTCCGAGTTTTGCTTTTGTTGTCTTTTTATTAGAGAAAGAATGACCAAATAGAAAAAAAGTTTCTAAATTTTAACCCATTTTGAAACATTTTTGGTACAAAAATCAAAAGCTTAAAATACTTTTCAGCATATATACTTCTCATATTTTTCAAAAAACACCTGATTTTTTTCATCCCAAACTATAGGAAATTGCTGTAGCTGGAAAAGGTATATTCCGATTTTGTTCTCTCCTCACAGAATCCGCGGCGAATATCCTCCCTGGAAAACCCCACACCGTCAAAATAAGGCATCTCTTATGCAGTGTTATATTTAGCACAGGTAATATTTTTTATCTTTAATTTGTTTTGCAAGTGATACGATAAAGTATGTGAAGGAGCAGTGTCTACTGAGAAACTCCAGCTGCATCACTTAGCAGGTCTGAGACTGGGGGTCACAGGCCCAAGGCCTCCTCTTTGAGTTTTCTAGAATCTGAAGAATCAGAGGTTCCAAATGAAGGAGGAGGGATTAAAGACAAAAAACTAAACCAGTGAAGGGCATACACAGAGAGGAAGGAATGCTGGTAAAGGTTTTCTGGAAGAATAAGAGCAAAAGAGCTAAGAACATAGAAAAAGGCACTGCCCAGTGGTTTAGCATATCTACCGTAGCCACGGCGTAATGAGCTTCCTCAGTGGTCAAACTGCAAAACAGTTATGAAGGGTTCACACAGGCAAATGCACATTAAAGGAAGAGAAGAGGAAAATAATCACCTGGGTTTTTAATGTTAAAATTAAATCATTCTTTTAATCCTCATCTTCCTCGACTGCAGCTTTTCCTTAGAATTGTTTTCATTTAACCCTAGACAATAAATTGGTCTGCGCAATGACTTCCAGACTACAAGGATAAAGCTGGAGATCAAATTGGAAATGTGATATGGAAAACATTAGTCAAATAGAGCCTGCACTCATTACAGAACACAAGTGACCTTCGTGTTGTATACAGAAGAAGGAGATGCTGTAACGTGATCTGCCATAGCATCCTACAAAGGTCAGAGAGAAGCCCTGTGAATCCATATTTGCTCATAGCAGAAACAGGGTCCACCTTAGTAGCAGCAGTGGTTACAGCAATTCTGCAATCGCCAGTATTGGAAATGCAGAAAATGTGTACACATTTGCACATTTTTCTTTTCATTTTGAAAATCTAAAGGAGGATTTTTATTTTGCAACCTTGAATTGATCAATGAAAAAGGCTGGAAGTGACTCTTTTGGCTCATTTTTCATTATCTACTTGTACAATTTCAAGGCAGAAATTCATGTTGCTTCTTTTTCTGTCTGAAATTTTGTTTATAAAATAATTCCAAAGGCATCCCGTCTTAGTGCATCAGAGTGCCTCATTCAGAATTCTTCATGTTCATATGAGAAGGCACACACAGGGTTTTGGGGACCTATAAGTTGCAATGGATCTGGACACAGTTTTGTGAATATACAGGAGCAAATAATCTTTGCTTAATGGTTCTTCAAGTCACAGTTGTGCATTTTTATTTTGTGTCAGACACACTAAAATCTCAGCTTAGTGAACTTTTACTCTGATCTCTTTATTTCTCTCAGAAGATGGTCTTTAGTTCCATTCCTCCAGATGTTATCTAAAAATAATAATATATAGTTGCAAAATATAGCTGGTGTCTAATACAATTGAATGTTTATTGTCCTTAGTTTACTGCTCTCTGCCCGGTGCTTAGATTCTTAAATCATGTAGATTTCTTGAAAACAAGATTAGAGAACTGTATGCTTTAATAGTTGTAAAAGAGAGTCTCATTGGTTACTACCTTTTCTTTACAGTACATTTTACCATGGTATTATTCTTTTTTACATTACTTCCAAAGTATGACTTACTGGGGATTTTTAATGAATGATAATTTTTCTTGATTGGAGGAACCTAATCAGACTGTAGTCAGAATTTGCACTGTGAGTGTTCAGGGTCCTTTGATCCATGCAATTATTGAGAACTGAAATAAAATACAGTGACACAATACTCAGCGTCCCCTAATGCACGAGGGAATGCCCTTGACTCCAGTTGAAAAGTGTTTCATTAAAATGACTGTCCTGGGATGTAGCCGCTTTTCCCAGCACCAGCCTCCCACGGGGATGCCCTGTGATGGGTGGCAGGTCACAGAAACGCTTCCTGTTTTCTGTATTCTTTTCTGGAGGTCAGATCAGGCATTGCTGAGCTACTTCCAGGGCCAGGTTCTCATTTTCGAAAACTTACCTTAAGAGAAGCTATTTTATTTTATTCAAGATGTAGACATGATAAAAACTTTAAATACTGAAAATTGAAAAATGAAACTTTTTCAGAATATAAAGCTTAGATATTAAGATCATTCTTAATTGTTTTCCATATACGGTGAATATAGAAGGCAATGTTTACAGTTTGATTTTTCAGAAGGAAGTATGGGGAAATGAATGAATTGATAAAATTGCACTGATAAAATGCTAAAATCAGTAAGTTTGATGAATCTTTCCATGTATGCATGAAGTGTGAGTGAGACTGTCATATTACACGTGTGCAGCTCAGTGAGTGAGAAGATAAGCTTGCTTGTTCCTGCGCTGCCTTGGGGTTACTCGCCGCCTAAGAGCATCACGCTGTGGCAGACCGGGGTGCCGTGGCTCGGGAAGGGATGATACCAGCCACTCAGCTACCACGCTTCACCGCAGCAGCGCGGGAGCCCCCTTTATCAGCGGTCTTTATACCAGGTCTGGCTCACACTGATCAAATGACTTTCGCCAACACCAAAAGCAAATAAGCCCCATTAATTGGCAACCAAACCAAGGGTTTAGGAATTCACACAATAGCTGCAAAACTGCGTGTGTGTAGAGATGGTAGGGCGGAAGTCAGGCAACCCCTGTTTCAGTTAAGGGCCATGCAGGACTCAATCAGATGAAAACAAACCTTAGCTGAATCAACTGCTACTTAGCATTATGTACAGTAGAAAAAGTGGCAACAGAGCTCAAGCATCTATGTTCTGTTTACCAGGGCAATAGGCTACAAGGCAAGAATGCTTTAAAGTAGTTTCCTTTCTAATCTTTCCATGTGATTTTTAAGTTTACCAAACAAATGTACACAAGTTGAGCCTTAAGATATATGTGTTTATTTTTGTGCATTACAGAGAAAAGATAGGTTGAAAGAAGAGACATAGATAGTAAAATAGAAATTTCTCCATTAAACACACTTGTGTATCACATTTATAGAAAGCAAATAGGCATAATTTTTTCTTTTTGCATGCACACTATAAGGAAAGTCATATTATAAATGCTATAATTATAGAAGCTCAGACTTTATGATAGCTTTGGTCAGTATTATTTATAGTATCTTTGGTTAATAGTATTTACAGCATTCATGAAGTAAAATACTTTCTTGTGAAAAAGCACGGTTTAAACTGGCATAAAATTGTTTTCTAAATGCTTTTTGAAAAGATCCATTTAAATTTTTAAAAACTTATCACTGGAGTTTTGTACTTATAGAATAAAAACTTGAAATAACTTTGAGGAAAAAATAGAAATCTTGACTTTTAAAGGGCAAAAGAACTTTCAGGGTGCAGGCACCTCATGCTGCATGTGAAACCGAGTTCTCTTGCATCGTCTGTCCCCGTCCCCAAGAAGCACAGAGCCGGTGACGGTCCCAGGTCCTTTTCTCGAATTTCTCCTTTGCGAGCCCTGGAGTCTCTCCTCTTCTTACTGGTTAAACACCAAAGTTATGCTCGAGTTATATAGAATATAAAATTAGATATTGTCCCTGCCCAGTGGGCTCACAGTATCTCCAAATTTGCTTGTAAAATATGTCTACATATTGTATAACAGATGCACTTCAAGTGCTAACTGTCTGGAGATAAATCTATTATTGACTCCATCCTCTCAACCTTTCCAATTTCCTTTATCATTTGTCAGCTCGCTTTCTGTACATGCCCGGGCAGATTGGTAACTGCAGAGCATGCTCTTTGCTTTTTTTTCTTTTCAAAGGTGCCGCAATCCAAATCAGTGATGACAGATTCTGGTCCTGTCACTGGAGGGACTAATGACGTTTTTGACCCCCACCCATGGCTGCTGGTCTGCCCATGCTTGCAGTAATAGTGGGCACTCAAGAACAGCCTGTGGCATCTGTGTTTCTTCTGCCCTGTAGGAAAACTCTGGATTTTGTGCACTTTAGATGATTTTATAACTGGTTTTAAGAATATTCTTCTCTGGGCTAGAGGAAATTGTGCACAGTTACAATACAGGACAAGACCTGGGTTGCTGTTTAACTGTGTGTTTTAGGACATGGTGTCCTGTGTACTAAACTTTCTGTGGTGGTGTGAGCACACCTTAGGCTGGATGCATTTATACCGGACGTCTCTACATAGCAGTGGTATACGTAATTCAGAGATGTAGACACGTGTGAGACTGCCTTCTTGGCGGCGTAGTGCAGTCCTACGTAACTCCGGAGCTGTGGCTTTGGGACACCTAGGAGAAAGTGCTAATCTGTGAGGAAGCAGTTCTAGAATATTATGAAAGTTAAAATCACCCTTCATTCTCTGATTAACTTCAAGCTGGGGTCAATAGAGATTAAATCCCTTCAGAGTTGAGAGTTGAAATATGAGTTTTCAGCCTACGGGAACACAATTTTTATCATTGTTTAATAAAAAAATAGTTTTATCTCTCTTCCTAACAATAAAATAAGAAAAAAAATGTAAAAGTAAAATGTTCTCTTTTTCCCTCCCTTTTTTGTTTATTTCTGAGTCTTTTCTTCATTTCAAATGAGTTTTTAAACACATTTGGCAGTCAGTACCCCAATCATTCAAAGAGTTGTATGACAAGGGGGAGCTGGCTAGATACCACCAGTTCTTTTAAAATGTATTAGTCTTTAACCACCTGTCTTCTCCCTTAAAATTTAAAGAGAAAAAATATATATTTTAATGAAGGAATCAGCTTAATGGTTTTATAACGCAGCTTTGGGAGACATACTTTAGCATATCTGATGGTTTAAGACCTTGTCAAAATGATGGAAATGAGCTCATTTGTCCAAAGTTTGTCTTTTGGTAAAAATCATTTCTCTTATGACGGGGAGCCTGTGTGGGTAAATGAAATTGATCAACAGGAATGAATTTTTCTATTGCTGGCTCTGTCTTTATAGCCCAAGGTAAAGTTGTATTTTGGTTTCCATGTTAGTGTTATTTTTTGTCCACAGGGTAAAGAGCAGAATCTCATTGTTGTTCCACCATGGCCAATAATCTCTTCTGTGTTCATTGACTTTCCACCTCATAAAACATGGCTTGGTCATTAAGACACTCAGACCTGGCGATCTATTTTATACAGCCCCAGTCTGGGCACACCCTGCCGTGTAAACACAGGCTGCAGCCATGGCCTTCATGGTTTTCACTGCGAGGATGGTCCTAGAGCTCCGAGACCTACGTTTTAAAGCTTAGAGCCTCTGTACCCTGAAAGCACTCCGTGGCTTCCAGAGATATCAGTGAGTCTTGTTCGGGGTGTTGTGATTGGAAGATATTTCATTTTAAATGTAGGGTATAAAGCTTCATGAGGAATAAAAAATATTTCTATATAATTTCCCTGGCATTTTATTAGGTTGCCCAAATTTCAAAACTGTTTTAGGAAAGTGGAGCTGTTTCCTCTTCCAGAAATTTTGAGACCTTCACTAGCATTAGGGAGGGGTGGGGCGAGGACTCTGGTAATGGGACCAAGGTCATGGTGTTACCATGCAGAGTGACAGGGGAGAAACAGTAAGATCTTTGGCACTTCCAGGCCCCTGGAAATCATGGTAATACTATGGCTAGGGAAAGAGGGCGGAGAACCACGGCACAAGGAGTAGCGAAGCAACTACTGGGAAGAACAGAGCACAGTTTGCTGGTTTGGAACATTTGAGGAAGACAAAAATTAGAAATCCTAGTATCGGTAGCGTGTTTAAAATTCAGTGGTCACATTCTGGACTGTTTCAGAAATTGTTCTATGGCAGTCACATTTTACTGATTTAACAAATGCCCAAGTGTCTGTCCTGCCCTCAGCACTGCGTAAGGTCTGGCGTGCTGGGAGGGTGGGCTGACCTGACCCGCAGGCATTGCAGTGTCTGTGGAATCACCTCGCTTCTATTTGATCTTTGTCAGCTCGGTATTTTAAACTAAAAAACAAGCTCATTCACTGCCAAGGGAAAGGAAGATGGTGCTGTGAGGTCCATAATAAGGCCTGGCTTCGTCTGGTGATAGTTCATTTCAAAGGTATGGTATAAATCTTCACGAGGGAGTTTTGATTGAAACCTGAAGGCTAAAGACAAGTTACAGTGTTGTTCCATCAACACTGGAGAGCAGGAACAGTGAAGGCAGACCCACTAATAACCAGTAGGCTTAGTTTCGTGTTTATAGATTTAGTGCAGGGAGATTAAATGCTTTCTGTATCTGAAATGACTGTTAATTCATACCCTCATATGCTACTCAGAGCTCACCATGTGACACTCCCAGGCAGTAGTTTTCCTAGACATCTATAAACTTAAGTTTTCAGTTTAAAATCTCAGATGTTTCCATTTGCATTTAGCTAAAAATTGGCAAGAAGATTACCATCTCTGATCCAACTTTTTTAATGGAAAACTAATTTTGATTTATGGGGTGACAAAAATATAAACATTTTAGATAAATCTTTTGCCAATTTCTAGATAAAAAACGGTTTTAACTGTTAACTTTGGCCTTTTGAAGGATTATTTTTAACTGAACATGTCAATGTTTTTACCCTATACTGTTTTTCTATGTAAAACCACACAGTTTTACCTTGTTCTCTTTCACAGCATGTCACCCTTTCCCCAGGGACAGCCGCTGTCTTCATAGCCTCACCATTTTCTTGGGCAAGTGAGTAATAATTATTAGCTCATTGGGACAAATATGGAAACTCTGAAAATGAACTGACTATCGTACTAGATCTGGTGAGAAGTATTCATGGCATAGGTGCTAGCCTCTGCTCCTTTGCTGGTGCTTGGAGCCATCTGGGGAGTGGACCCTGTGGCCAGCAGTCAGCTGGAGGAACCTGGGGCAGCATCTCATCCAGCTCTCTGGGACCCCACTGGGAAACTAAGCTGATTCTTTTCAACACTGTGCTTTAGCTACACTTTCCCTTACAGAACTTAGCTTTTACTAAGTAAATAGACATAAATGAAAATACTTGTATGTTTTAACGAGCAAATGATTAGATCCTTTTTACTTAACTCTCTCCCAATGCTCTGGACTTTCCCTTTCAAAGTAATTCTATCAAAATTCAAATTTGTGGTTTATCTAATTATTTTTCTTGATTGTGTGTAAAGTTCAGTAAGTAATATACTTTGACATCTGACTCTTTTAAGTTTTAGAAGCCAGTCTAATAAAATCTATTTTAAGTTATTTTAATAACTCAGCATGAAAAGTGTAAGTTTCAATTCCTCTCAAGAGTAATATATTTGGACTTACTGTTTACATTACATGTGGTAGGGGACCTTTCTGCAGGCCCTCTTAAATTTCTAGTTGGGTATTTCACTTTTCCAAAATGTGACATGCATATGCTTATATTCTGTACAGGCATTTATTTATGAACATATGTTATATGTAATATAAAGCATATTAATTTAATTTATACATAATATAAATATATAATTTTCAACAAGTTAATAGTATCTTAAAACGTATGCTTCGTATTTGTGTCTGCATATTTTGGTGCCCTGTTTTAATACATGTACACGTTGTGTAATGTGTAATGATCAAATGCAAGTAGTTAGTATATCTATCACCTCTGACATTTATCACATCTTGGTGACAAGAATGTGCAAAATCTTTTTTTCTGGCTATTTTGAAATATTCAATATATTCGTGTTAGCCACAGCCCTCCTACAATGTAATAGAACATATATGCATATTTTATCTATTGTTCGGATGCATGTACATGATTAATACAATTTTTAACAAGTTAGAAATTGCTAGATTCTTTACATAGTGTTAGAATTGTGTGTGGCAACTTTCTGACAGTCTTAATGATGTCAGTGTACGTGCCCTAAGATTGGACCATTCCAAGCGGACATTTTCAGAACCTTGGGCACATAAATCCAGTGCAGGGCCCCTGCACCCCGAGGACTCGGCCCCTTCTCGCCTTCCCGAAGCCTTGCGCTTGTGCCCCGCACAGCCCAGGCCCTGCCTCGGCCCCCTGTCCCTGCAGCTGGGCCCTTCGGGGTTCGGGTTTCATTCTGCTTTTCCCCTTAGCTGTCTTCTAGCTCCCCAACAAGCCTGCGAGCTCCTCCCCGTGGGGTGTGGTCAGTCACCGACACTGGATTTGAGAACGGGGAAGGTGACTCAGACCTGAGTTTGGTGGAAATTCCCCCAAGAGAACAGGCTTGAAGGACGTGAGGGCGGGCAGCACAGGTGGCCACGCGAGGCTCTGGGCCTCTCCTGGTCCCCGAGACCAGCGCGCGGGGTGAGGCGGGCGTTGCCGGGTGTGCAGAGCCCGTGGCCCCCTCCAGCTCCCAGGCGCATTAGGACGCAGGATCCAAGTCGCCTCGTAGGTTCGGTTTGAACTCCGCTTGGAGCTCAGCCTGGCGTCGCCGTGTGTTTCAGTGTGTACCGCGTGACTCACGAGGCTGCTCCCGGGAGGGGCGGTGCAGTGCCCGGCCCCGCTGGCGCCCGTGCCCGTGCGCAGGCCTGGCCGCTCAGGCCTTGGCCGGGGGCAGGGGAGCAGGGCGTGCGACCGAGGACCCTGTGGGCCGCGTGGCCTGCACGGCGCCCTCCCGTGGAGACGCAGTGCGCGAGCCAGTGGAGCTGAGAGGCAGCGCACACGCAGCAGGCCAAGGCGCGGAGCGCCAAGGCTGCGGCCTGCACGCACTTGGTAAACACAGATAAAATGTCACTGCTGTGATTTCTAGAATAGCACTGCAAATTACATGTCTGAGTCAATTATCCAGATGATCCAAGAAGCAGCTTTTAGCGCGCCTCGTTCTCGCTTTTTGTGGACGGGAAGGCGGCTAATTGGCGGATGCAAGTGTAATGCTCCACGCGCGGGGCTCGCTTCTCATCACTGCTGACTGACAATCGCGCTGGTCGAGGAGGTTGTGAGTCTCACAGGTTTTAATGAAATAATCCCGTCAGCTGGTATCCCTGCTTGTCACTCCTCAGGAGGCTTTGGAAGAAACCAAAACCCTTGATAGGTCACCGCGTGTCTGTGTTTGTGTGTGTTGTCAACATAATTGTGCCCAGGAATTGGGCATTTGGGGATTGTATTTAATCTGTTGCGCGGGGATTTCATAACCTCGTGGCTCTATTATGTTAGGTTGGAAGCTCACGGTCAAGGTTCATCCTCCTGTTCCTTTGTTCCTTGTTTATTTAGCGTTATAAGGACACACGTCTCTACAGCACCATTGTGTCAGGCAGTGGGATATCATGGAACTGCCCAGGAGCCTTTGGATACGAAACCCTGATTCTCATACAGAATTTAGGGTTAGAGGAGACCGCAGAGAGCTGGTCTGTGCTGTGATCGTTCAGTGTGAGAGGAGGGGAGTGCTTAGGACATGAGGAGAGGCCTGGAGCCTCCGGTCCCTGTTTCTTTCTCCATGCTACCTCTGTGTTATTATTTTCTCTTATCAACCGGTGAGCACTTACCTCCCCCCAAGTTGCAATATTTTTTGTAATTTTGCCATCTATTTTTAAATTAAAATATTTTCTTTAGACTCATTAAAAATAATTAGCTGGGAGTGCATAATTTACATAACTTCTGTCACACGTACCAGTGTCATTTTCTCATTACTTGAAACCATACCTTTATCTTTTATTAACATCATTTAATTCAAGAAAAAGGAAAAAAAATAAATTAAATTCGTGCTCAAAATTTCTTTGCATATATTCAAATACAAATCTGAAAAAAATAGAAAAATAACAAAAGACATGTAGTAATAAATAATGAATTTCCCTTCTATGTATTATCTCATGTCTTTCAGCTTTTATATTGTGGTGATAGTATCAAATATTTTAAAACAATGAAAACATCAGACTTAAGTCGTGAAAAACCTCATGATCAGGTGGACCTCCCTATCATATTTGCTGTTTGACTAAACTGTTTGCTACTAAATTAAAATGCCATGGTACAAGGACAGTGAGGACTCATAGCCAGTTCTCATGAGCTTTGAACTAGTTCTAGAAGACATTCATTCTGGGATCTCCTAGAACATCGTCCTGGGCAGTTCAGACCCTGAAATGGCAGCAGTGACACACAGGTAGCAAATCGCCAGGCAGCCCGGCCGTGGGAGGTGGAATAAATGCCCCACACCTGTGTGGGCAGCAGCCAGGCTGAGAAACTGCCTGCAGCGGCACACTTGGGAAGAGACCCCGTAGTGGGCTGAGGCTGCATCTGCAAGACTGGCTAGTGTCAGGAAGACAGAAGGGACAGAAGGCGATTTGGAAAATGACAATAGTATTGGAAATATTACTTTCTCAATTAAATTTTTGAATTGTGAAATGAGATGTGGGCCAGGTAAACAAACAAATAAACAGTGCCAGCAGTTAAACTGCGTCGTGCAAAGCACATGTCTGTCCTTCCACCATGGGCCTCCCTCGCCTCCTACGAGCAGCCCCTGGTGTCGTCCTGGTCCTTGTCTGTTATCCATCATCCACATCCTGTCCAGTGTCCTCGGCGGTCAGAAGCACAGATGCCCAAGAAAATGCTGTGGCTTCCAAATGGTGCTGGTGGCAGTAGACCGACTGTACCCTGAAAGCCCTTAAAGGAAACCTATACTTTTTCACATTTCTGGGACCTTATTTCATAAACCTACTCTAAAAATCATCCAAAATTGAACATATTGGAGGCAATCAGCCAAAAATCAAGACTCCACCATGCTAAGCATTAAGAGCCAAGAAGAGTGACTGGATGTGGTGTGCAGAGCTGTGAAAACCCAGCCCATCTCAACAAAACACAGATGGGCTTTGTGCAGTGCCCTGGGAGTGGCAGCCAGCAGAGCCAGCAGTCCCAGCAGCCGAGAGAAGCCCACAGGGCTGAGAGGCGGGTGACCCACCGGCTATGACACCACACAAACAGCCTCTCAGACACGCTGTTCCCCATCCACGGGGGAAGGTGGGCAGTTTTCAGCTCAATTCGGGTCAGCTGTCCTGTGATTCAGAGCCATAAGGTGAGGTGCAGTGACATTGTCCAGCTTGTTCACACTTGGTTCTCGAGGACATAGGGCCACCATCTCAATGTGGGACGCACTTTCCACTCTTGGAAAAGAAAAACAGCCAAAAGGAGGAAAAGTGGATGGCAGACACTTCTGGAAGCAGTGTCACTGTCACTTTCACATTGTGTTATTTCTGAAAGTGAAGAGAAATATTTATAGAGAGAAAACTTGGCTTTAGGTCTCATGCATTTCTAATCCCTATCAGCGGTAGGGGGTAACATGAGCCTGGAAAGTTCAATAATTTTAGGGCATTCACTCTGCATAAAACACAAAAGGGTAAACACTGCTTGGGGTTGTTTGCCTTTCTGCTGCCATAGATGTGTAACACAAGGTAGAGCAATCCTGGCACTCCACAAAGCTAAGGGCTCTTAAAGCCAGTTGATAAGCACTTTTTATTTCTTTAATGAAAGATACCCCTTAAGTGGTATTTTTCATTATAGAGCTCAGCAATGCATGGTAAGTTTTGGTGTAAGCACACTAGGGATAGTCTGTTGGTGACCAGCCGCTGTCATGGGTTAGCGCTATTGATACACTTTCTAAATATCCTAAAGGTAATGTTATTAAATGATATTAATTAGATGACAAAGTATACTCAATATTATGAGATACCAAACATTATACATTATATTTTAAATTTATATTCTATATATTTACATTCTTTGCTATATATCATACCAAATGCATTACAGTAATACATTTTGTATTATGCTTTATTTGCATATGTTATATCCGTGTGTAAGTTTTATGTAACTATAAAATAATAGAAGTAGATCTACTTCTTAAACTCATGATCCCATATTCATAGTCTCATCCTTCAAAAATCAAAAGCAGTTAAGTCTTGCTGAAGAACTTGATAAGTTTGTAGCAGTGACATTTTAATGTAAATATTTAACTTAAATATTAAAAGTTCCAAAGCATATTCCTCCCACACCCAGTAACACGTTCTTACCAATGGCCTGAATGTCCTATGCAGAAATATACTTTGTGTTTCAGTATGAACAAAGGAAATATTTTCAAGTAAGCATAAGAATGTTTTCCTGCATATTTGTGTTAATTATAAGTCAAAAATCTTCAAGCACTGTTTTAACTTTATTGTATAGCAGCCTTTAGGAAAAACAGTATTTATTGTGAAAGATGATTGCAGTTTCAATAGTTGTTCCCTCTTATTACTTAAGGAAAACCGTATATTTAGCCAGATACCATACACACTAAGTTTAGTTCACTTGGCAGTGCTTCAACCAGTTTTTCCTTCATGATCTTTGTATTTAAAATAAATCTCAAATAAGCTATAATTCACTGGACATGCTGAGTAATGACCATATATGCCTGTTTGAACAGAAAAGTATACAATTACAGATAAGATCAATTATTTTTTTAAAAGATAATGTACTGAAATGATGCAGGGAAAAAAACCCCACACTGATCTTCCTTTTATCTGAAAACAGAAATTGCTGGAAACCAGGGGTGGCTGGGGGAGGAAACCTAGCCAGAATTGGTTCCTGGGGAGAAACAGCTTTCACGGTGGCATTATTAAAATGAATGCAACGCAGTGGCTCGCACGGGATGTCTCCATAACAAGGCAGCGGCACATGAGATCACTCCATGTCACAGCAGCAAATGGAAAGCGGACTTTAAAGTTTCATCAAGAGATTAATCGCTAGCCTGGCTCCTCCCAGGCCTTCAACAAAAGACACTCAGAGCTGGGAAGTAAAGGGCCGGCCCTCCGTTTCCCATCGAGGAAGGGTGCTTTCCGAGGAGCTGCAGCTTTGTCTTGAAGGACCCTGTGGCTGGCCTGTGCCGCACCGCCTCGCTCAGGCGGGTGACAAGGAGAAGCCCGTCCTTCCATCCACTGCCTCAGGTCCTGAGTTTGTGCTGCTGCCACTTGCTCTCTAAGGGCACAGCTCGACGCTCACTGGCCCAAAATTCGTTAGGGTTCAGATCTGTTATTACCCAAACACACTGTCCGATCTGTTTAACTTTTTTCATGAGTCATGACTTGAGCACTTTGCTGGGGACAGAAGAACGCATCTTTTTTTACTTTTCTTTGTGTAGATAAAGCCAGCCCTTGTTTTCTGAGAACTGTGTCTATCTCCCAAAATGTCTTTTGGGAAACCAGAAAGATTCCAAGCGAAGCCCAGCAGAGTTCATGGTCTCCAGCTCTCCTGTGAGGAGGTGAATTTTAGCTAAGCTGCTGTTTCATTGTTGTTCGTGGTGGGGCAGAGCGGAAGGCCCAGTCTTTCCAGCTTCTTAGAAGAAATTCCATAAAAAGTGGAGTTCTTTGCCCATTCACAACTTCTGTCCTGCCCTGGGATTTCTAGCATCCAAACCAGCCAGTATTTCTGCAGAGACTTTGTACTGAGCTCACGCCCCATCAATTTTTATTTGTTTGGTTTTAATACTCCCCTAAACACAAATTTCAGAATCGTACGGTTGTGAGCTAGCACACAATACAAGGCGCTGTTTTGAACAGGTCCAGGTGGCCTGTGGTTCCTGTCAGTGGGGACTGTTACAGTTTTCTTGATGTTCCTTTTGTGAATGTAAGTCTTGTTTCTTTGCAAATATGAGTCAGTGCATTACTTACTTGTCTGTGTGTGTTCTGTGTGCATATTTTCTTCAAGCGTGGTTCTGGAGCTGGTGTGACTTGGTAAATCCAGGAGCTGCCGTTTTTCCCATCTGAATGAAGTGGGTGGCACATGGAGGAGGACTGCTGCCTTTTCAGAGGAGGGAGAGCAGTAGCTTTCGTTGTGTTCTCACCCCATGCCCCACTGAGCAGGTGGATGGTAGATCATACTTCCCTTGATTTTCCCCACTTTCTGCCCCGTAGGATTATGTTTCTACAGATGTGAACATGGAGGTACCGAGGGTTAAGTGATTTGCCTCAAGCCCAGAGCAGCATGTGAATTCACTTTTGCCCTCTCCCATGCTGTCTTCCTGGTTTTCAGTAAATAAGTCAAACTGTTCCTTTGATTCCACTATTGTTTTGATAAATCTATGGTGCTGTATAAAAGAAAGAAATTTATACTACTTACCAAAGTTTTCAACTTGTTTAGTCTCCTAAACTCTGTTAAACAGAAGCGTAAGTACAAGTTCTTAAACCTCAGTCAGTTTAGTGTCCTACAGGAGGCAACAGGGCTGCAGGACAAGAGCGAGTCCTTCGCAGTACGATGGGACAGACATCACCGAGAGGATGCATTTCCGTTTCGTGCCTGAAGGAGACTCTAAACATCCTCTCTCAGCCCGATAGCCATGTTGAAACTTCTGTTACACTTGATTTATCTCCTGGGGTTGAACCTCTTCCTTTGAAAATTGGTACTGACCATTGAATGTGAAAAGCTCTCTGCTCTGTTCCAAGGAGGATAAGTTATCTCTGGCTTCTGTGTCAGGATGTGGGCAGTTTTCTAAAATACTAACAACTACAGACAAATCTCAAAGACAGTGTTTTATTATTACAGCACAAGTTTTAAAAATCATATAATAAATTTGAACTTTAGCGCCTATGAATTGTGATCATAGTATTTCATTAGGTTTTATTCTTTATGAAAGAGTCTGAAAATACAAGGGAAAAATCCAATGCTGAAATAAAAGCGTGTTACATGCAGGAAAATGGGGTTATAGTGTCCAACACACCATAGATGTTTGAATTTGTAATCAGTGTTTTTGAGAAAAATGAGTGCTTCAAGAAAAACTTGGATCTGACAATTTTTCTTCCCTGACTGTGTGCCTAACTAGGATCTAAGTGCACGGAAGGCACTTTTGTGTTTGTTCAATCACAAACGAATTAGTGAAGAAAAAGGGAGTGGGGGAGGGAGGAAGAAAGGGGAGGAGGAGAAAAGGAAAGGAAAAAATAAAAGCAAAAAATGGCTTTGAAAGTAAAAACCAAATGGCAAATACACCACACTGAATATTGTTAAAGTTACTAAAACTAAATAAACACTAGTACTATTTTTCTTATTTTTCTTCATTCTCACTGAGAGAGCTTCAAGATAGTGATAGAGAACTTTTTTTGATAGGCTAAAAATAGTTACTTCCCTCTTTTACTAGGAAGCTCTACACAGGATTTTAATCAGAAAAGCAGTATTTTATTTCAGTAAAATTCACAGAGACATATCAGGCTCCTACAACTAGTGCTCTGAGGGGGACACAAGCAAGGCACACTGGCTGTGCTCAAGGAGGCTAAAATTTTAAAGAACTGAGTCAGCAGCATAACAGACCATGGGACACGCACACACACACGCACGCGCACACGCACGCGCGCACACACACACACACACCCATGCGTGGACGCACACATTCAGACATTTCAAAGGAGAAGCATTAAACAGTGCATCCTGTGATCTAGACAGAGTCCAAGAACCAGGAGAAACCAGGATTAGAGGGAATTCACTGGGTGATCTCAGACTTCCTGCTGTTCAGTCTTTCTGTTTTAATACTGGACTATTAATCCATGATGTATATAAAATTTTATAGACATATAAAGGTGAACAAACAAGTATCAAAGCAATTTGATCTCTTACAAACAATAAAGGTTATAACTCATAAAGTATTACCACGAATAGTATTCCTTTTAAAGACGTTCTAGGAGTTGATGAATTTCAGTTCAGTTTGGGAAAACTGCATTTGCCACCAGATAACTATAGGCACTAGCATAAAAGGAACCAACCTCTTTCAGGGTGTTTTCCGAGTGGTTCCAGTTATGTTTCTGATTATAAAATGACTTTTTTGCTGATAGACATTTCCTACTGTGTTTGTCAAATGGTAGGTTCATGGCTTAGTCAGGGACAAAGTTATTAAGGACATAAAACGCCATCTGGATGGAGCTAATAAACATAAAACATAACCTTCAGATACACTGCCGCAGTGGCCAGGCTGTGCCAGGCCAGATTACCCTTTGTTTGTGTTTAAATCCGAGCCACGTCCTGCACGCTCAGCTGTGTAGCTCTCGCTGTCTCCTCTGGACTCAGATCTGCGCTGCCCCAGATTGGACTCGAGCCTCTGTGGCTGATGTGACATTTAAAATCCAGCGCTCCAAAATTTTCTTCGATAATTTCCTAAGAGCATGATTTTATTGACTAACAATGTAAGAACTCATAAAATGGTAGAGGGGAAGCGCGTCTCCCACAGTACAAACTTCCTTGTAGAGAAGTCCGAGGAAATGAGCATTAGAACCAGAGAAGCCTGACTTCCAGTGAGTCCCCAAAACACAGCTTTCCCCGTGAAGAACAACCAGGTAAATGCTGGGTTTCAGACCTGTGTTTGTTCGAGATAGAAAACGCCATGTATTTTTATAAAAGACAGTGCTATCTAGCCTGCTCTCTCAAGTATGAGACAAACTAGTTGAATTTCTAAACATCCCCCTTAAGTTATTTACAGTAATAAAAATGCATTGTGATGATTGCTGGCATAATAAAGTTGAGAGCAGATTCTTGCAGAATATTCCATACAACTTTCTCATAAAAGTGAAGCGGATTATCCCATGCTGCTGGCACTGACATGACACCTGTGGTGGACACCATGATATGACACCCACATCCCTCTTCGAGGAGCAAAATCCTCATTCCCAGCTGCTGGCGTGGTCTCTGGTAGACAGCACTCAGCTGCCAGTCACATGCAGGGGTGGCTTCAGCCTGCCGCGTCCCACGGGGTCACACCCCTCACTAGGTCACCCTGTACTCAAAGTCTGATCGTTGTGGAGGTAAAAAGCCAAACCCACTCTCATCAGCTTGGGTCACCGCTCACACACCAGCCCTCGAGGGACTCTTTCTTGGCTCTGCTGTGTGTATCCCACCTCCTCCTCCTTTTGCATAGTTTTGCTTCCTTCTTTTCTACAGATACAGATCGTCATCCTGCGTGCATTTCTCAGTAAATCTAAATGGATGTATCTGCCTCAGGATCTGTGAATTAGTCAGCGTTCACCCGCACGACAGAACGAGCAGGATGCATGTCCACATACACACAGAGGTCTGTTGTGGGGGTGAAGGCTGAGAAGCCCCCGCCTGCCATCTCGAAGCCCAGGGTGCAGTTCTAGGTCCGCGTGAGTATTTGAGACCCAAGAGAGTCCCAGCCTGAAAGCCCCTGGAAGAAGGAAGAGCCGGGGACTTGATGTCTGAGGGCAGGAGAGGACGAGGGTCCCGATGCACACACAGGATGGACACCAGCTTTTTCTCCACTTTTTGCCCTTTCAGGCCTTCGGTAGATTGGATCATGTCCACTGGAATGGGTGCGGGTGACCTTCTTACCTCGTCTGCCTGTTCGAAATCCATCCTCAAAGACACACCAGGAGGAATCTGTCACGTCGTAGTCCCTGGGCACTCCCTACCCCAGTCGTGTCGCCGCCTACCACTGGCAGTGGTAACACTCATCCTGAAGAGCCCAGCCATGGCTCACTCTTCCCAGAGCAGAGCACGCCGGGTGCCTTCACCCTACTCTGCTGCTGCTGCCTCTTGGTGGGTGTGTAGCAAGTGAGAGATCTGTGCACTTGCTCTGCAGATGCATCCTAGATGCCATCCAGCGCCAGGAGAGTTAAACAGATTTAGTGACTAACAAGTAGAATTATTTTTAAAAGAAAAATCATAAAACACTATGAGCCATGCTATGCAAATTGCCCTGCGAGCGGCGGCAGTAAAGGGGACTACTCAGCGCCATCAATCCATACCCACAGGCCTCTGGAATTAGTCTACCACGGGGAAATTGCAGTGGCAGACATGTGCTTCATTCTTCATCTCTGTGCAGCCTCGATATTTGAAAATTTCCTCTCCTCCTAAGCAAGAAGAATTTCATTAGATCAGAATGACAGCTAAATCATAAGAGTTTTAAAGCAAAAATGCAGATTACAAGTGGGAATGCTATGCAAAATGGTGATTAAATTAATTATGAGGTCTTCTGAAAATTTGCAAAGCCACATTATGTTAATATTCCCCAATAGATCAGGAATCGGAATGCTTTTCTTTCAAATGCTAACAAGAAGGTAGGATTATGTCGCTGTCGAGTGCTGCTTAGTTACTAATATTTTCCTTACACTCGTTTTAGTAATCCTGTCTTTTGTTGGCTGATGGAAGTGAATTGTCTCTCCCAAAGTATCTTGCCAGGTTGCTGCGGCTCCGACACTCCCCCCAGAGGGGTGCACCCTCTGCTGCAGTCATGTGGGACTTGGTGGGCGCTGGCACATGCACTGTTATCTTTTCTTGCTGCTGGCCTCCCGCTTGACACCACTGCCAAGGCTGCTTCCCTGCTTACTCCACGCATAGGAAGACTTTTCCACCCCACAAGTGAACAGCGACGCATCTGTGGGCACCGCCTGACAAGGTGCTGTGCAGTTCCGTTTTTATCCTATCTGATGCCAATTTCATTTGTGGCTCAGAAGCTGAGCACCTGACTACAAAATTCAGTGGCCCTCTTTTGTCTTCCTTTAACCCGACAGACCACTCTCTTATTTCTGACAACTTCTCTTCTTGAGGCTTTTGGGGTGCTGAGTATTTTAGCTCACAGTCCCCCAAACACCTCACTTTCCTGGCTTCCTTTGGAGCTCCTCTTCTGTTGCGTCTCTACCCTCTTCTCTCCCCGTACAAGCCAGATGCTCTTCTAAGGGCTGGGGATTCAAGAAGTAATCCTCCGGGACCTCAGTCTCAGCCACACGGATGTCACTTGAGGCTCACAGCATGTTCACAGCTTATTCATGGAGCAGAGTGTGTCTTGAGCTTTCCTGGAGGCTGGTGTCAGACAGAGACAGGCAGGGTGGTGCCTTCATAGAGCTGAGGCTCCATTCCGTGAGGCAGAGGTAAAGCAGGTCACACAGTGGACAGAGGCCCAAAGTCCCAGGCAGCAGAGCAGAGTACAGCAGTGACTGGAGCCCAGCTGCTGTGTCCAGACTCAGTGGCTCCACACAGTGCAGGGCCAGACTGAGACGATGTGAATGGGTCCCCTCAAGGCTGCCCTAAACCTCATGGTCAGGAACAGTCACAGCAATGACCCCACTTCTGTGATACCAAATTCTGTTTTAGCTACTTTCCTTGCCTCTGAGACAAAATATCCAACACACACATGTTTAAGAGCGTGAAGGTTCATTTAGCTCAGTTGTAGAGATTTCAGTCTATAACCGGCTGGCTCCAAGGCAGGGCGGTACATAGCAACGGTTCACGGTTGTGGAAGCCAGCCGAAGCAACAAGGGAGAGTGGCAGACCTCTTCTGTCCCTGATACTATATCCAGTCTACCGAGATTATAGCGGTGCCAATCCCGTCAGTGGACTGATCCAGTGTCCCTGCCCCCTTTCACCCCAGCACTGCGCTATGAATCAGTCACACGCTCTGGACTCAGCCACCTCCACAAAAGCTCTCTGACCACGTGAGGCTTTGGGAGGACATCTAGGCACAAACCATAACAGTGACTAATCTTTCCCAGCTTTCTAGTAGGGACGTCACCTGGCGTGTGGGTCTGCAGTTGCTAAAGATCATCAGGGCTCTGTCTCGGGCACTGTAATCTTCTCACCCTTTTCTGGTCACCTTCCCCCTCCCTCCAGGGCCATCAGGATTTCCTGTGACCCCGCTTCTGAGAGTCTGCAGGTGCAATTTCTCTGGACTGCATGGCTCCAACTGCTCAGAGCAGAACTTGAGTGAGGAGTTTCCGAGCCAGGTGTTCTTGGTCTTACGTCTTCTCCTTCCCCTGGGGCCACACAGCCTTTTGAGAAGCTTTTGCTCAGCTCTGGTGGCCCTCACTAGAGGAAGACCCCATCTGTCTTCCTCTTGTGCAGTGCAGTCACCCTGCCATTGTCCTCAGAGTTCTACTCTATCTATTTGTTTCTGATTTTGTGGTTTCTTTTTATCTTTTAAGAATTCACTAAAATTGGAGATTATATGAATACTTCCTGGCCAGCCTTCTTAGTTTTGTTTTCTCTCTCTCTCTCTCTCTCTCTCTCTCTCTCTCTCTCTGTCGCTCTCTAATACTTACATGCTTCCTACTTTGATTACTTGCAAAAATCACAGGCAATTGCGCTGTGCCCCAGGGCTCGCTGGGCTCTCCTGCACTTGCTGAAATGCTCTCGTTGGTGGTACCGCATCTGAAGCGGGCAACTGCAATTCTCCAGCCTGCCCGGGGTGTGGGCGAACTTGCCATGGACGTGGGGAGAGATCTCTCTGCTCCACCTCATCCCTGAGTGTTACCAAACTGGCTACTTTCTGGACAAACTGGAAACCCAGGACTTTCACACAAGTGGCACAGGGTTTCCTAGAGCTATGTGACCAAGTGATTTAACTCAGTGACTTACACAACAGGAATCTAGTTTTTGACAGATTTAGGGGCGTGCTGCCTTCTCCAAGCTGGAAGGGCTAACTCGTCCCGTGCCTGAGCTCCCACTGGCATCGTCACCCTCTAAACGTCCCTGCTCTGCTCACAGATTGCTGCCCTTGGCATTTTGTGTTCCACATTCTGCTTGCATGTCTACGTGGAAATCCTCCTTTTGGTGAGGACAGCAGTGATGCAGGATTGGAGGCCCCACCCGGAAGCAAGCTATCACTGACGCTATCCGCAACAGCTGCTTCTTAGCAAGGTCACAGTCGGGGGGCACTGGAGGTAGAACTTTTCGGGAGACCCGTCCCAGCTCCTCATAGCAGGAGTTATTGGTCTTAAAATGCTAGCATCCATTTCTAACTTACTTTATTTTAATTCCTGGTCAGCCTGGGTAAAAGGCCCCTGAGAGTCAAGCCTAGACAGTGGTGCCAGGCTGGCAACTTTCCTTCACTCCAGCCCTGGGATCTCACCACCTCTGCTCTTGTTACAGGCAGTTGAGTTAGACAGAAATATTCTAGGCAGTCAGACAGGGTGGGTCCTCGAAGGAGCCAGTGCAGAAGCCCAGATACCTTGCAACTTGGAGTAGACAGACACCTCCCATTGTGGGCCAGGCCTCAAGAGAAAAGATAAAACAAATGTACCACACCCTAAGGGTGATATTCTAAATAGGTCTCTGTCACCCCAAGGGAGCCAGGAGCCACCATCCCAACCCCCTATAGGAAGAGTCACTGTTCTGTATGCCTGCCCACTTGCTACGTGACTCACTTCCTCATTTGTCCCTGATTTGGTCAATTTTACCTGAGCAGTTAATCTGGTTGGTTGACCATAGTTCCGTCCCACCTCAAGCCCGCTGTGTGAATTCCCATGTTTCCCCCACCTTAGACCCACCTCACTTTGTGGTTTTGTTCTATGAAAGTCCCTGGAAAAGACAGAGTTCCTGGCAACCCACTTGGGACCCCTTTTGTCTCTCTCTCAGACAGAAGCTTTCTTTCTCTCAGTAAATATTTCTGCTCTTCACTTCTGTTGTTCCTAACATTCATTCTTCGGTTTTAGAGAACACGAACTCGTACTGGACAGCTAGCAGGTTGGCAGTTTCATTCCCCTGAATCCCTCTGACAAGGCCATGCGGGGTGTTTCTGAGCCGAAGGCCCCTTGTTTCACGAGTCCAGGATCCCTTGGGTTTTGGTTGTTGTTGTGTTGTGTTTTTGTAAATGCTAATAGCAGAGTTCCTTTCCCAGGCTCTTACTCCATCTCCGCCCCTCACCTGGCCGCCCCCAGCCCTGTGCAGGCACCGCGAGCCGGGAGCACAGTGCCCGCCAGCCGTCTCACCACAGCCGGGCTGGAGCGGGTCCCTCAGCCCCGCAGTCCTCGTGCTGGAGTGAAGAGGGTGTTTGTGCTTAAATTTTTTGAAAAGCATTAGCAAATGGACCCAGATAGTCCCACACTTTGAATATTTAGTCCGACTTCACTGATTCACATTTTATTCTGCATATTGCATTATAAATATTTAAGAGAAAGGCAAAGGTGTAAAATATTCAGGATGATTTTTGTTTATAAAATATCAAAATGCTAACCTTTCTGTGAATATGGGAATGTGATTATATGATGCATGCTTATAAAAAAGTAACAAAATGAAATTCCTCTGAGAATTAGAAACTTGTTAAACTCAGTATTTTAGGTTAAAAGATTAAAAAAAAATACTTGATTGTCCTTTTGAAATCCATCCCTCTAATGAGTTGAGAGATGAAGTTTTCTAAGTGGCTAATTATAACAATTAAAATTGCATGAGGAGTTTTTTTGCATTATCTATAAAAATTCAACTTAGATTCTCACAATTCCCTGTCTCTGGAGCAAATAAATACATGAGCAAGAAATTTCCTTCACTGTCCTCTTCTGGAAGTTTGCTGAATACTTCTAGGACAGTGAAATGATGATTTGCTCTAGACAAAAATTCAGGTTACTTCTGAAATACTGTATCCCTGCTTCATTTAGCATTTTACATTAATGGGAAAAATAAGCCAAAACTACTTTTTGAAAGTCAGAGTTACAACTGTCTACTGTCTCATAAGTTCTTCCATAAGTGGGTCCTGTTTTGTAACTCACATTTCTATAGTTTCTTCGCCAACGTGAGGCTAAGGCTGATTTTCTCAAAGTGTTAAAGGCCTTGCAAAGAGCTCCGGCTGGGAGAACTGAGCTAGCGCTTGTCTCGTATGTGGAAGACTGGGAACCTGCAGCGCTTCTCGGTGGCAGGCCTGTTCCTGCTGGTGCTGGGCAGACAGAGCTGGAACTCTGCTGCCAGAACCGCAGCCCTCGTCGCTTCCTCCCTGGGCACTGTGCTAAGGACCTGTACCCACCTGTGCTCTTAGCAGCAGGCAGAGAAGCCACTCTGCCTTCTCCACACAGGACACAGGACTGACTGGGAGGAGGTTTGGTAGCTTTCGCAGTCACCAAAAGGTTGGAGACCCAGCCTCAGGAAACCGGAGAAGCCCAAGAGGCCAGGCAGCAAGAGCACAGTCCTAGCCAGCAGAGTCCCCGAGGGCGGTGACACTGGAAGTGCAGCCACCACTCACTGAAACACTCCTGCAGGCGCCTGCTCCCTGGCTCACAGCCACCATAGCCACACACTCTCTTGTCTTCCTTGGGAGAGTCAGGGTGCAGACTCTGCCCAGCTCACAGACACAGGATAAGGGCTCTGCTTCAGCTGCAGAGAGGAATGCAGAGCTCTTCCTCCTCCTGATTCTGGCATTTCCTCGGAGAGGAATGTATGTAATTTCTGAGTTGCCAAAGTCGGACCAAGTGCCCTAAGGCTCACTCCTGCAGCGCTAAGATGTTTATACACAGCCTGCTTCTAATACTTAAGTTCTAAAACCTGTAATGCACCTACTCTTTCAGGTAATTAAAAACAACCACCGACTGTTTTGGAAAGACAAACCAGAACGTCCTCAGGTAACGCCTTGAGCCCAAGCCCAGCGCTGTGGGTGGGGCCTTGCAGTCCTTGACGTGTGTTCTGGTACCCATGGTACTAAGGGGTAGAGTTCTTTGTTATGAACTCCTGTGAAATTCAGTATTAGAGGTAGGAAGAGTGAAAAGAAAAAGATAAACTATCCACATGGTGCAGGAAGGAGGAGAAAGGGCTGAAAGTGGCAGTATTGGTTTCAACAGCTATGGTGACAGCATTCGTGGCTTTCTCCTTCCCCTGCCTTCTAGATTATTCAGACTTATTTGTTTAACAGAATACCCTCAGCTGCCCTTCTGGAGGAATATGTATCTTGATGTTTCTATTGTTACAAGGTTCTATTAAATTTAACCACTGGGCCTGGTGGCACTAAGCATCCTCGGAGCTGACCTGTGTTGCTGTTGCTGTGTGTTTGTTTTTAGTACACGTCTTTTCCATGCTTTTCATGACATGAGGATCTTAGAAAAACTAAGTGGAAGCATTGACTTCCAGTGCACTGGGGTCATTTTTACGCCTCCTATTGGAAGCGCTACCCCTGCACATTCTAAAATCTAAACTGCAGAGCCCGATTTTAAACAGCAGAAAAACAAATGTTTTGCCAATGGCTAATAAGTTTTAAGGATGAGAGATGCTACCCCCTGCCACTCCTTTGAAGCCTGGGGAGCAGCAGCGGCCTGGCTTAGTCCTGTGCGTGTGCTTGCTCAGAGGCCACTCAGAATCCTGCGGGACAGTGTTCCAGCAGGGCGGAGTGAGGCTGGAGAGGCCCCTCCACTAATCGGTAAGGCACCTGCTTTGGAAGAGGAAGTGCAGAAATTCCGTGAATCCCACAGGTCTTCACAGAGCTTCTCTTACTCTTTCACTGGGAAGCAGGTTCTTGGTCAGAGGCGTTCTGGGATGCGACACGCACATAAGACACGTAGGAAGCGTGCGGATGGCACCTTGAGACAAACACGGCAGGCCGGGCGCTGGAGCTGGCTGAGGAGCAGAGCTCAGAGATCCACGGGGAAGACACGGCAGCCGGCTGCGTGCAGGAGAATTGCGCACCTCCTTCTTAACATTTCTCGCCTGCCAGTGTGTTCAGGCAGGGCGCGGTCTACATCGTCGGGGAGAGCAGGAGTCTTTTAACTTGAAAGAACTCTGTGTGGGAACCACCAACTTTAATATTAAGAAATAAAGAAGGGACCTGAAAAGATAAAATACCACAATATCAAAAGTGAAGGCTGGCAGGTGACCGATGGTCAGGCTCAGGTACAGATTTCTACTAAACACAGCGCTGAAACCTGTTACGGATTAAAACCCGGCGGCTAACCTAATGCCAGCCGGGCTACATCAGCATGGTGCTGAGCATAGGTGCTCCACCTGCGCAAAGTCGCCAGCATAAACAGAGACGTGGAGAAGAAGAGTGAGGCATTGTGGGTTCTCTCAGTGCTGCTGTTTGAGCCGCCGGTTCTCCTGGAGGAGCTCTTCACGACCAGCTTCCCCAGTGTGAGTTTGGCCATTGTCATCGGAGGAGCTCGGGACCTTGTTGGTGAGAGTGGCTGTGGCTCACTTTGGGGGAGCTCTGGTCCTTACATCGAGCATCACTTTCTGGCTCTGGAAGGGAACATGTGTGCTGCTTAATCTCCAGGACAAACTCATAATGCTGGCTTCCTGGCATGTAGTCGACTGTTCTTATCATCAGAGGAGCTCAGGACCTCCATGTCACTGAGGATGGCTGTGGTGCTTTTCAGGACAGCCCTGGTCTTTGTTGTGAGTGTGACTTCTCGGCTCCAGTGTAGAACCCTCAGCCTACTGGCACGGCTCCTTCACCCTGCTGGCATAGACTTTCTAGCTTCCACCGCTGACCTCTGGGCCTTCCCAGTGCAGATCCGTAAAACAGACTGGCCTGAGTCCTTGTGCGCTCTAGAACTCTAGCTGGATTCATGGGAGGCATTGTCATGGGCTCTAGGTCTCCAGTTGGACTCATGCAGGACATTGCTGCAGGATCCAGGCCTGTGGCTGAGTATTCTGGGTCTTTAGTGTTGCAGAAAGATTTCCTGCAGTTTTTGTGCTTAACTCTGGGTGACCATCATAAAATAACAGTATAAATTCTGTGTCCTGATTATAATCGTTTCCCTCACTATAACAAAGCCCTGGGACTGAGAAGGGAGAATGATCCCTCCTTAGTGGTATAACCTTTAAGCTTCATTTTAAAAACAGAATTTACCTAGAAGGAAGGGCAGAGAGCCACCTCCTCCAACAGCCTCTATCGCAATCATATAGCTTCCTGATTCACACAACCATGGGCTTATTTATTGTGTTAAAAAGTCTATAGATCCTCCCAAACATGGAAACTGAGGCTGCCAGTTCACCAGTATCTTCCTCACAGTCCTTGCCTAATTTTTTCCATATCCTTCAAGAGATAAGAACTACAAAGAAGCAAAGTGATAAAAGGGAAATGTGAGGGAGAGGGGCTTCTGAGAGATGTGGTCATCACAAACGAGGTCCTGTCGGAAGAGGTGGGCCACTGTCACTCCTAGGATTTTTCACTTCACTGGTTCAAAGTCTCAGAAAACCAGGCGAGGAGGACCATAGAAGATTCCATCTTGGCTAATATGAATCATACAAGTGTCCAGGGGCCAGAGTTGTGCTAGGGTCAGTGACGTGGAGCTACTTTTCTCCAGGCTGGTGCAGAGCTGTCCTCCTCACGGACAGTAGCTGAGCAAAGGGACAAGCTACATGTTCTGCGTTAAGATGCATCTGGCTAGGTTTGATGATCCAACCAAAGATGAAGTTCTGTTTAAAGTGGCAGCTTAGAAAGTCTAATGACTAAGCTGGGATCCATTTGGAAAATGGCAAAAGAGAATTAATGTCCAAGAAGGCAGTAACTGGAGGCCGGAAAGCATGAAACACCGGCAGGCTGTGTGGAGCGTGAGTGGAGGGTGAGGTAAACGGACCAAAATCTGAGAAGCCTCTGGAGTCTCGTGAAAGAGGGAGACCACAGAGACCTCGGATGCTTGTCTAGGAGTGCGGCATGATCACTGCCGGCCAAGGAACCGTTGTTCTGGTGCAAAGGGAGGATCCACGTGACCCTAGATGGAAGAGTTGTCACAGTCAGGAGTAATCAGGGCTCAAGTGTTGCCTGGTGAAGACACAGGAAATGATAGTGGGTGGCGTCCAAGGCTGGGTCATGGGAGCAGAGGTGGTGGGCCGCACAGATAGACACATGCTGAGGAGAGGGGGTAGGTGAATAGAGGGCAGCCAGGTTTCTCCCCGGAGCAGTGATGATGTCATTGGCTCCCAGAAGGGCAAACAGATCCCACTAGTGGCGAGGGAAGTGAGGGATGATGAGTGACATTTGCGGCAAGGAGTTTGAATTTCCTGTGAAAATGCCTGATAGGCAGCTGCAGATAGAATTCAGCTGGGCAGGACTGGAAATCCCCTAACCGCCCACACTCAGACTCCGCAGTCGGTCCGGAGACAAGAGGACAGGGGGGCGTGAGGAGAGGGACAGCTCCTTCCTGGGTGGAGACCAGTGTAGTGAAGGCCAGGAGAAGGACCAGAGCAGGTCTGCGCCGAGGTCCTCTCACAGAACTCGGAAACTTGCCTGGACGGGTTCTGTCTTCCGCAGCCTAGCAGGACACGTGCATCAGAAAACCAGGATTGCTGGACATTTGCATCGCAGCCTGGGGGCGGGGTGGGGCAGACAGCAGCTGTGCACAGCAGGGGCCCGGGGCTCTTGCTGCCCCCAGCCAGAGTCCTCAGTAGCCCTGGTGCAGACCAGAGGAATACAGAGTGGCGCACAGGGACGAAAGGAACACTGAAGGGCACCAGCCACTCACAGCGCGGGAGCACACGGAAACCAGGGGACGCTGCCACAGAAAGCAGGCTCGGCCTCTGCTTTTTTTTTTCTGAATGAACAATTTCACTTAGAAACACTCAAAGTGAAACTGAATCCATCCTTCACTCCTCCACTGCAGTGACAGCGCTGTGAGGAAGCAGACGGAAGCGTAAAATGTTTACCTGTAAAGTAAAATCAGGGCGCTCTCAGAAGGCTCTATAGCACCGAGTGGAAAACAGATTTTGGGGGTGAAAAAGTGACCAAAGGAAATGACATTATACATTTATATTTAATCTGAATAGAAATCCTTTTAATCTGTCAGGGAAAACAAAGATAATCAAAGATAGCATTAAAGGCTTAAAATTTAATAGTCATAGCTGATTAAAAATATCTGATGATCGATTTCCATAGCAGAAGTAAAGGAATGTTAAGTTCGAGCATAGAGTATTTGTAAAAAATCCTATGAACATGAAAGTCATCTAAGCAGAGAAATAAGTCAAAATAACTATAAATGAAACACAAGACTCCATACAAATGCTAAAAAGTATTTTGGGAAGGAATGCTACACTTGGAAGGAAGGAGTGTTTCTGAATGAAGCTGAGCAGACAGAAACTGTACACTTAATGTATTCCATAGCTGATACAAGCACAGGGAAAAAAATCAATTTGTATAGTCATAAGAAATTAGAGAAAGTACAAAATTTCCCACAACTGTATATATTTTTTGAAATTTAATAGAATTTTATTCATATCTATAAAGTTTAATAAAATAGGAATTTTCCAAGTGGGTTTAAGAAATGGAAAGCAAGAGCTCCATCCCCTATGAACAGCTAAGGGTTACGGCTACCAGCACAGGCTGCATTCTAGGGAATTTGGGGAAGAAATTATTCCAAGTTCTCACACACAAAGATAAGTTTCGAGCTCTTCAACTATTCCAGACAATTGCAGCTTCTCCATGGACAAATCTAGTTGAATCTTGATACCAAAACCTGACTCAGACACTACACATTAAGCAGGAAGGACAGGCCGATCTCATTTTTAAATGAAAAATCCATTATTCCACATAAAATTCTAACATTTCTTAAAATACTTTTTCTTAATGCATTTTTAAATTCCAAAAGTAATACACAAAAATAACTCAGGAATGGAATTGCAGCAACTAGTACTCTAAGCAGTATTACAAGGGTAGTATGTCAAGTGCAAGATTCATTCCGGTCATGAACAACTGTTCAGTATTAGAATGTTACTTTGTGTTCATGATCATAGGAAACCAGGAGCTGATCTTTAGAAATAAAGTCATTTAAAATAGGAATCCTACTTTCACAGGACTTTTTAAAAACTTATTGGTAAGTAGCCTAAAAACAAAACTTGGAGCTGAAACTATGAGCTAACTTCTAGAATAAAATCAAAATAAATCAAAACCTAGAAAAAATTTTAAAAACTATTTCTCCAATGAAACTGTACGGTCAGAGTTTTGTACCTACGGAGACCATCGCGGTCCATCTCCTTCCACGTCCACGGCGCCCTCGGCCCGCGGACTCCAGACCCGTCCTGAGCCGAGCAGCAGTGCGCTTTGCGGTGCTTTTCCCTGACATCGACCAGGTTACGCCTCCAGATCCTAATGGGTCAGTAGAGTGCAGTGTGTTTCCAACAGCTGCCCGGTGATCTTTGCCTTTCTGCAATCACGTGGGAGCCTATGAGAGAGTGTCATTTGCTCTTTTCTTTTCTAATGGATTTGCACTGTCATGCTGAATAAACTCTGCAGAGGACTCATTTACAAGAAAGGGGAGAAGTGTGTTTGATTTTCTAGTGAACATCTTTACATTCTAATGACTTTTTCCTCTCTTATGTCGTCGTAGGAGCTCTGGAGCTTGAAAATAGTCTACTGATGCGACCACATAGCTCTCCCTGCTTCCTTCCTTACACAGATCATAAATCTTTACTTCATCACATGAAAGGGAAAAAAAGAGGAAATATATATTTCAAAAATTACAAAGCCGAGCACTAAAAAGCAAACTTCAAACTTCAATAGACAAAAAAAAGAAAAAGAAAAACCTAGAATTAGGTAATTCTTTAAATTAAAGAAAATCTCTTACCTCTTAATATGTTAATATATCATGACTAGAGGCACCACTGTTACAAACCCACACTGAGACAAGGTCAGATTTCACACCCCTGTCATTTAGCCTTGCTCCGGAAGTTCTGGTCTAATCAATAAGAGTAAGTAGAATAAGTAAGGAGGCAACTTCCTCAGAAATAGATAAAATTATTGTATTTTAAATTGTGTATTTGTATAATTAGTAAAGCTAATAGAATAAGCTAAAATCTTATTAAATTAGTGAGGGGAATTCCTCTCATATCGTGGCAATAATTGAGTCAAGATATACTGTGGGATTATGCAATTTAAAATAGTGGCAAAATACATGAAATGTTAGGGTATCTTGCCAAATAATGAACAAAACTTACATGGAGAAAATCAAACAGCTTTGCTGAAGAACTTAAATAAGACAAATAAATATAGAAACAAAATGTTACTGGAAAGTCTTAATACTGTCAAGACATTAGTGCCTTCAGATTAATCTATGAGTAATACAGTCATTCTCCTTTCACGAGAAAACTCACAAAATAATATAATTTGTATCAAAAGAATACACTGACAGAGGTAGCTAAAAAAAAAAAAAAATGAGAAAGACAAGTACTCAGCACGTCGGTGCCTGCATGTTATCTCACCGCTCCGAAGGCCGATGCAGAAGGGTTCCAGCTTCTAGGCTGGGCTGCATAGTGAACCCTGTCTAACAAAAGCTAAAAAGAAAATAAAAATAGCAAATAATGAAGGAAATGTTTATTGGCATTATCAGTAATGGGAATACAGTATTGGCTCGGTGAGTGTCATGGTTTGTCAGCGGCCCCCAAGCCTCATGCAGTTCTGTGTTTGTGATGGGTCCATTGTCTAGCGCTTGGACAGGTGATGTGAGTGCCACACCCGCCTAGGGGTGGAGCCAGGATGCCATGGAAGGGCGGGAAGAAGGTGTGTGTCTCTCTCTCTTGCTGGTTTCCGCCTTGCAGCTGCCATGAACTGCAGCCCCGCCACGCCACCCTGCCTTGGGGCCTACTGAGTATGGACTGAAACCTCCAAGAACTGTAAGAAATAAACCTTTCCTTCCTTAACTTTGGGCATCAGGTATTTTATATCAGTGGTGAGTAAAAAAGTAACTAAAACAGAGAGAAACAGGTATTTACTTAGGAACTGGCAGGTCACTGGGGCAGAACAGAAATTCCAGAAGCAAGGTGTTTCCACTCGCAGTGCAGTGCAAAATGTAAACAAACAATGACAGCAGCACTGAGTTTAGTATGAAAGTTCTGCATTAATAAACAATTATGGCGCTTTTTATTAGGGAAATTATTTAGTTGTTTTTGTACCCAGTGGACAAATGGAAATGTAGGTCTGATTTTAGACTTTGGAGAAATACTTAAAGATGCTATTTTCAAAAGTCACTCATGGTTGAAATTGTAGGAAGGCAGATATGAATGGAAAGAAGAGTAAAGAAATGGGCTAGAATAGACAACTTTGATGAGTCACTGTGTTTACCAGAAGCCTGGTTTAGAAGCCCTGCCTACCCCGTCAACACCTAGCAAGTAAGCATCAAGAGAAAGGCTCTGAGAAAGAGCAGACAAACGTGACGTGTCAGAGAGCCTGGTCGCAGAGACTCGGTGACACCAGTTTACAAGATGTAAAGAAGACAATAGATGATAAATAACTGAAAGCAAAGTTAGACTGCATTTCAAATATTTGGTTGTGAAACAAAAGACATTGGAGAGGTAACAAGAACCCATGTATGACAATCATGGTAGCCGCTTCTCTGTGCTATTCATTTCTTTGCCTTTTTCATGCATTACTTCGGGGAAGGGCACACGTTTACTGATGCATAATCACCTGTTTAGTTTCACTGCTCTACACACTTATACTTAACATCACGGAGCCACCAGCATAGATCTGGCCAGGGCATTTTCATCACCCTGAGAACTGGGATGTAGGCCCCATCCCTAGTGTGTCGGTCAGCCTTCTCATTGCCAAGACACAGTGCCTGACACCTGCAACACAAAGCATCGGAGGCATAATTTGGCTCATGGTCCAGGGAATTCAGTTCATGGTGAGCTGCTCCAGAACAGGGTGGTCGCAGTGGAACAGGGAGGCAGAGCAGGACTTGGTAGTTTGTTGTATGAACAGAAGAATAGCTCTAGCGGGGAATGGGCCAGGGACATGACAGAGCCCCAAGGCCACACCTCCGTGAGCCCCCATGCTCACCCCCACCCCATGAGCGTCACAAATGCCTGTGGGCACATCCCCAAGCCGGCCACCCTAGCGCTGCTCCCCACCGCTCCACCCTGCCTCACCCATCTCTTTCCCACCCCCAGCTCCGTCCTTTCCAGATTGACATGAAAATAGAATCACATGTTAAACATCCTTTTGTGTCTGACTTCTTTCACTTACCATAAGATTTGAGATTTAATTTTGAGATTTTGAGATTTGTCTGTTTTGGATATATATTTTTTATTACTCAATAGTACTCAGTTTTAAAAGTCTGCCACAATTTCACCACCGTCAAAATGAATCGGAGCTGACTGTTGAAGATGATGTTGTTTCTAGTGTAGTGAAGACAGAACTAAGCATGCATGAGGTTTCCCAGTGTCTGTCTTCTCGTTACTAAGACAAAATACCCCATGCCCAACACTAACTGAGGAAAGGTTTATTTATCTCAGTTTGTACAGGTCCTGGTCCGTAGTTCCCTGGGTCCAAGGCAGGGTGGCTTGGCAGAGGGGCATTCATTCGTGATGGCAGAAGACAGCCAAAGCAATTAAGGAGGAGACAAGATTGTTCTGTGCCTTATATCACATGCAGGCTACCTACCCAGCACTGAGTGTAGCACCCACGTCCTTAAGCAAACCAATCAGTGGCTGATTTACCAACCACACACCCTTCACCCCAGCACCACGTGCTAAAGATTCAGCCACCTCTGAAAAAGCCGTGACCACATGAGGCTTTGGGGCGACAGCTAGACACAGCCAGAACACTCAGCTTCGTGCTGCCACTGTGACTGATGGAATTGACATCCGGTTGGACCCCAAAACTCAGGGACAGCAGGTACTGACTGCAGAGACTGAAAAGGAATGGAAAGGAAAGGAGTAGAAGAGCGAGAAGATGGTCGCAGGTCGAGCAGGAAGTT
This sequence comes from Hydrochoerus hydrochaeris, assembly GCA_004027455.1. Classification (NCBI taxonomy): domain Eukaryota; kingdom Metazoa; phylum Chordata; class Mammalia; order Rodentia; family Hydrochaeridae; genus Hydrochoerus; species Hydrochoerus hydrochaeris. Next base: position 45,570 of record PVLA01004957.1, on the reverse strand, counting down.
TTTAAAAACGACTTATTAACAATTGGTCTCATTGAAATCACGATAAAACATTGCAACAAGACGACTTGTCCTTTTTTTTTTTTTTGTCTCTTCCCTCTCTTGTTGAATATTTCAGCACATTGCAAGATAATGGAAGAATCTTGGGGAACTCGATCTACTTTGCACCCCTGGGACATTTTAAAGAGCTTGAAGCAAACTGAACTTCTGATTTGGATCTGTTCCTGAGGGCCATTTGCCACGGCCACATGCTTCCATCAAATGTACAGTGCATGACCAGAAGGATTCATACTATAGATGGAAAAAGGACAAGCTGCATCTGACTGTGTTCGCTTCTAAATATAACAGCTCATTTTCGTGTTTATGTAGAGCAGCATCGAAGCTGTGCTTTGCCAATACTGTGTTTTATTTAATTCTTAGATTTACCCTAATGCATCCCTTGCCTGACTTTGGAATATCTTGCCTCCTTGCAGGAGTGATTTGTGCATATTTAGGAAGCAAGTTGCTCCGAGATCCTGCCGCCCCTGGTCCCGCAGCAAGCTCCCATCCTTTTTTCCAAGGATAATAAAGGCACCCCGCAAGGGCCACGGCGAGGGAATGTGTTTCACATCACAACACAGATGGCTTGTTTACGCCATTTCCCCTCCTCGTAAAAATTTTAGGGATGAATTCAAATTTTACTCCTTGTTGCATGATGTGCCTCATAATGCCACTCCTGTCAGAAGCCAGGGTTGCCCTGAAACACAGCACAAAGCCTTTCTGCCTCCCGCCCACTGCGGAGAGATGCACAGGAAGTAGAGAAAGCGCCTCCCTCCTGGCTGGGGGGCAGTCTTTAAGCCACTGCTGAACTATGTACGCAGTCATGGGGTCGCTCTTGCTTGCCTGGATACTAAGGAAGTGACCTCTAACAGCTCTCTTCCCTGAAGTTTTGAGCATTCATTCATTAAGTGACTTTCACACTTTCTTTGGCCCCAGATGGAAAGGCTTTGGGTCCCCCTTTTGTATTTACATAGCAACGGCTCTCAGATGCTTATTGCACTTTAGAATGAACAAGGAGCTTTTAGAGTCTCGTGCCGCCTGCCCTGTCACCCCAACTTCTGGGTTATTTATTTCAACGTGGTAAACCCTGGATGCAAGAACTTTGTCTCTTTAGGTGATCTCAAGGAACAGCCTAGGTTGAACCCCATTGGTCTAGAATCTACAGTCAAACACTCATTAGGGTGCCAATAGACAACTTTATTTGCTTTTTTCTCACCATGCTGGTAAAATATGTGCTTGCCATTTAGGGTTATGAGGGAGCGTGGAAGTGGGAATGTTTCCATAGCGATGGGTATTTATGGAGAGAGTAGCAGCTCTCCTATCGCGCACCCAGCGGGTTGGTGAGAGCAATTTGTAACCTTCTGTAGGAAGAAGACATTTATCTACTTCCTGGAGTAGTTTGTTTTCTAGTGTCTTAACCCAAAGGACATTTGTGAGCTTTGCTCTTAAAATTAAAGAAAATTCTTCGATGCTGAATAACACACTAAAACTTACACTTCCGTTAGAAGGCTCAAGCCAGGGTGTCTTCACTCAGCACTTTTAACATCTGGGCTCAACGGTTTTGTATGGTGGAGACTTTCCTGCACAGGGGGGATGTTCGACAGCATCCCTGATCCCACACCAGGGGTACACGACCTCCAGCTGTGACAAAAATGTCTCCAGGCATTGCTGAGTACCTCACCTAGGGGCAAAATTGTCCCCAACTGAGAAACACTACTCAAAGCAAATAAATTTAATTTTATATAGACAGAAACATTTTATCAAGATCACTGTCACATGACCATAGGTGCTTGTCTACATTGTTACACTCATTTTCCCGTTAAACATCTAGAACTTCAAATATCTGTGACCTCTATTCCTGATGTGTCAATGTCATTGGATTGAGAAAAACCTACTGTTAGTAGAGCGTGTTCCTGGATGTGTCTGGAAGGGTCATGGAATTGTGACCTTGTCCCTGGCCCCCTCCTCTCTGATGTTTGACACCGTTGCCTGGCCACCATGAACTGAGCACCTTTGCTGTACCACAACGTTGGGCCTTGATGTTCCTACCTTAGAACTTGCTGACCATGGGCTGAGTTCCTCACACCATGAGCTACACTAAACCTCCCCTCTCCTGTGAGTTGTGCCCAGCAATAGGAAAGCTGAATAACATAGTATCTTTTCACAAAAGTGTGGCCAAAATATGTCTGTCCACTTGGGCTGTACCCTCTTACAGCAATCGACCGATGGTTAACTAACGTCTGACATGAAAAGATTCTACACCAGTTGCAATGTATAAAGTACATAGGAGAAATGAATTGTAAGAAAAGTAAAAGTAACATAATATTTCTTTGCTGAATAGTACGGCCCTTCGGCATCTTGGAATATTTACAAGTGGACAGAGATTGGCCTTGGCAGATACACCACATCTGTTGAATGCATTCTCTTTACCTTCTGTGTCTGTCTCAGACTTAGCAAGCCACGCCCTACCATGTAGGTGTGGAGACCCCTGTCAGAGGAAGAAGAAATTAGCTTGTCGCCGTAACTTTTATCCTTAGGTTGGAGATCATCCACAGTCAGAACGCTTGATGTTTTGCATCTTTCCACCAAAAAGCAATGGTGAATAGGGGCGTGACTGGAAAACTGGGCCCTCGCTGTTACTTGGGCCTTACATTTCTCGCTAGGCTAAGTGAATCAGCAGAACAATTGTTGAAATTAATCTTATATCAGCTAAGAGAAAGGTGAGACAATAAAATCTACTGTAAAAAGATTTCATAAAGAAGAAAATTGACAAACCTTTGAGGAGGATAGGAAAGGTGTGCTTTACAGAGCAATTTCTGTCTGGGTCCCTGGAAGGTGTGTGGGGCCTCTTGAGTGCTTCCCAGTTCTCAAGGAGACTCCCTAACACCTAACTAGTCTAGATTCCCAGTGAATGACCTATGAAGTGCATTGTTTCAGTGAAGGGGATTGCCAGCCGGAGTGAGGGGAAGAAAGAGACTTGACAGGGAAGGCAAGAATCCATAGGATTTTATAGCAAAAGTAAGTCAGAAATATAGAAAAAAATAAAGAGGATACTCCAGTGGCCACCGAGGAGGAGAGAACATCTCAGAGGAGGGAGGGAGAGAGAAAGACAGAGCAGAGCAGATGTGAATGAGTTGGAACTTACAGCAGTCTCCAGAAGGATCAAACATGCACGGAGTATATTAAAGTGGGGAGAGAAGAGTTGGATTAAACCAAGTTTAAAAATGGAGACTGGATCTAAATATAAAACAGTGGCACAAGAGCAGTGTTGGAAACTTTGTAAGTCCACAGGCCAAAAGTAGAAATCAGCGCGTCATGGATCAGGATAGCAACCGTGTGTGTGTGCGTGTGTGTGTGTGTGTGCCTGTGTGTGTGTGACACTTCCATTTTCCTTCGCAGGAGATCACGTCAGCATACGTCACTGTCCTCCCTGGAGTTAGTGAGGGCGCTGCTTGGGTTTCGGGGCCCACCTGACAGCGAGGCCCCACTGACACACATGCACGAAAAGGCAGAACTGGCCTGGTGTCTCGTGTCTGAACTACAGAGCTCTTTGATCACCTGGTAGCATGACGAATCTTTTTTAACCCCTCTGTTAGCAGGATGAGGCAGTTAAAACAGCAGATAAGGTTACATATATTATTCATTCTCAAATACATATGAAAATAAATGGGAACTATAGCTACACACACGCGTGCATTAAAACGCCAGAAGAAAAGGCAACGTTGTCATTTCAGAATATTTGAGTTACAGGTGATGGGGACAATTTTATTTTCATCCTTTATAGATTTTTCCACAATTAGCATTTATCACTACTTAATAATAAAATATGTCAGTATTAACTGAACACTTAATAAGAGCCGGGCACTACGCTACATTTTTATATTTTATGCAGATTGTTCCATTAAACTCTCAAGACAACCCCCTGTGGAGATATAAAATTAAATGAATAGAACTGGTGAGAAAAATGAGGATAAGGGAGATTAAAGCCATCACAGTCGTTACAGCCTCTTAGAGGAAAAGCCAAAGCCACGGCTGTCAGGGCAGCTCAGTCTGAGCACTCTGGCAGCCTTGGTAAAAGCGAGAGGACCTTGGGGGCCGAGGGTCCATGGCCAGAGCTCACCAGAGGAGCTGCAGGGCTCTCCTGCACCCTTACACAGCCTTACTGCATTAGCTCCAGGCCACTTCACCATGAGGTGCGTGGCTTCCTGAGGGGCCCGCACACCCGGTAGCACAGGCACCCCGCGCCTTCCCGCTCGCCCTGCGTGGTGCCTCCCCTGCTGCTCTGATGGCACGTTCCTGTGAATCTCAGAGCCAGAATTGAGTATGTAACTGACTCAAAACTAATAATAAAGCTAAAACTATATATTTACTTTCAGACCTCACATTTAAGCAAAAGTACACTATTTTTTATTTTATAAAAATAACCTGAATGTTTTATATTTCACTTCCAGTGTTTTCTCGAAGCGAAATCTGACTCATATTTTACATGCAGTATGATTTCTAGGACAATCTTTATTTAAACAATTAAAATGCTATGTCATAAGAAAACTTTTCAGTGCAGTAAGTGCGAAGGAAAAGCTGTGTGTGATAATTGCAGTTCAAGTCACTAGGTACTCATCGCGGGGTAGGAGGGAATTTTAGAGGGTCACGGGCTTTGCACAAGACCAGGTAACTCGCCCCACTGAGGGCAAAAGTAAACGGAACTTAAGATTAAAAAAAGCCCTGCAGATGTAGAAAATCATAACCAGCCATTAAAGTAAAGGTTTTGAATTTTTAGTATACATAAATAGGCTCACAAAGATAGTTTAACATCACATAGATCTTAAGATAGATCATCACATGGAACATAAATAATATACATACATGGATACATATGCTGCAGAGAGGTATGTGCGTACACATACATATGCAAGACGAAGTTTCAGAAAGGATTAAAAGTTAAATATTTTTATACTTTCAACATTAATATCTGTTTTGAAGCAAAATATCCAACAGATACTTTTCCTATTCATTTTTCTTAAAAAAAAAAAGATCCTAATGGATGCAGCAAAAGCTGGGCCACGCTGCAGGCAAAAGGTTATATGGGCTTCTAATATGCTCGGTGTAATGCAAGTTAGCTCTGCTAATTTTCAATTGTAGAAATAGTATCCACCGTGGCATGTTTCATTTTCCCCAGGAAGGTAGAAAACAGGTTCACTTTTTGGTTCTGAGGAGCTTATGTTAATGGCCGAGAATCCCCATTGTCACTTTTCATATTCAGGTAAACAACACTCATTGCACCACTGAAGCTGTGTCTGTGGTATTCTCCTGGATTGCAGTTTATTTTCTCACAAATGTACTTGGAACAATTTTATTCTTTCAGGAACAGTTTTCAACCTACAGCTACTTTCTAAGTCCCTCAGAGCACTCTTAACGCTTTTAACTTTGCGTTACAAAGCTCATCCACTGCTTTATGTAGCAGTATTTAAACATACTTAACACGGCTCACAGTAAGATATTTATTTATTTTGTGATTCAGAGACACATATGTGTGTGTATTTGTAAAGATAATATATATATATATATATATATATATATATATATATATATATATATATTGTACCACTCAAGTTTTGGTAGCCTTACTGATTGTAATTTATTCTAATAATTTCAGCTCCACTCTGGCCTATATTATCCTAATATGTCTCGGAAAAAGTTATTTAAAGTTGGCTATAATGGATAAGCAACTGTAGGTGGGTGGCAACCATGGTGTGAAAATAGCACGCTTCTTTGTTTAACAAGTTTGTCAGGAAGTCAGAGATGATTTGTCTTATCTGTAAAACTTCTTGGTGGATTTGCATTAATATTACCCAAGCACGCCTGTGTGTACAATCAGACTTTACATTTCATCTTCACCCTGTTAGCCAGTACATTTTTCTTTTTTCTTTGGCTACTTGATAAGAAAAAAAATCTTCTAATGCAGTTTATAAATTTATTTAGGACATAGCTGTATTTATATATTTATTCAAGCAAATTAGAAAATATAAACTTTGGAAATTTAGTTTCCTTTGTCTTCACTATGATCAATATCTTGACCTTCTTTTCCAAATCAAGCAAATATATTTTGGTTTCCGTAAGTGCATGAAAAATTTACTCTAGAAATCATGTTCTGACTTCAAGCTCGTGACGCTGAGTTTCATTAGTTGCTCTAGATGGTGGAATTTCCTGTCCTCCTGTCCCTGCACACCCACACAAACCTCACTTGATGCTTCTAAAAGTGCGTCTAAATTCTTTTGAAACCTTTCTCCCTTCTCAGTATTTAAATGAGCATGTTGGAAATCAACAGCAACAAATTCTTAAATTCTCTGAAGTTGCTTTTGGATCAACATTTTTTAAAATGTGTTTCTGGGAGAATGGGGTTACTTCATGGGGATGGGGAGGCGGAGGCGGAGGCTGAGGCAGCCGGGGGAAAGAGCAGAAGAGAAGAGGGGAACAGTGCCAGAGATGCCAGCTTGTTCACCTAACCTAAAACTGTCCCAGAGCTGCTTAGGGGACCACGGTGCTGGAACCAGCTCCATCGCCATGGTGCTGCCAGGTGGGGTAGCTGAATGGCAGGGTCTTGCCTGCCACAGAGAACCAGTTTAGATCAGACTCTTAGGGTAACTCCCCTGCCCCCATGACTGTATTTCTGCTACATCACAAGTTTGAGTAGATATTTGTGAACTCAAAAAGTAATGAAATACAGACCTTGGTCTTAGACCTCACCCCTACCTAACACAATGTAGTTAGACTTAATTTATAAATATTTTAGTAAAACATGCTTTAAATCTACTTTAAATCCCCTTAATGATAAACTTTCAAAGTGTCCCTGAGTGAGGTAGGAATGTGGAGAATGAATCATCAATTTTATTTTATTCTAGTGACCATCAGGATCCATGCTCCTTTATTAGGTGTAAGTTCATGCGAATCTAATTTCTTGAAAGAGCAGAGATAACCATTCTTAAGATCAGGGATAACGTCTATTTTATGGATGGAATTTTGATGTGAAACACTTTCTCAAAGCCAAATTATTTCATGGTCTAATTGTAAAATCAATACCAACTAAACTGACCTTTCTTTCCCTGATCCTGGCCTTGTAGCGTTTGTTAGTGCTTGCGTTTGTGCAGCCCCTTGACACTTGGCCATGACGATCTCACAACCATAAATCAAGAAATGCATAGGGGAAGAGGAACAGCGCCAGGCCCCAAAGCACCGTGAATATTATCGGCAAGGAATTTGGTGGGGGGGGTGGCGAGGGGGACAGAGCTAGAGCCAAGGCTACTGGCTTTCATTTGGAAGACCAGGCGATTTCATAGTCCACCTTTCAAGTTAAACCCCAGCGGGATGTACCTATTTGTAACTGTGACAATTAACGGTTTCTATTTCCCATTCGAAAATTGTAAGGAAGATAGTGATGATTATGGTGATTATTTATTCAGGTTATTTCTGTTGTGAGACTGTTCTCTGGTCTCTGTATCATCTCTATATTATGCGATGTTCCTGGTAAAGCAAAAACCAAAATTACTTTATTAAGTGACCCTCGAAAATTTCCTCAAATCCCCATTTGGTTTGAATTTCCCTTAATCTATTCTGGGATGATAATACAGCCGCGGAAAGCACATGGTCCTAATAGATATTCAGACCAGATGTCAGTTGTCTAATACACACCCTACGCCTGAGCGGCCGAGTAGAAGAGCCTCTAAGAGGAGATGGGAAGTCATTAGCTGGAGACGGCACACATTCCACTATTCTCCCATTTACCAAGGTTAAGAGTTCCAGATTGCAGCATGTCCGGTTCTGTCACTATGAATTTCTGGACAATGTTAGCAGCATTTAACTCGTTGCAGATATACATGCACGCGGGGTGGGTTGGGACACACCTGGGCCTGGGTCCCAGGCAAGCTTGGGAACCGGAGGATGGGGGACCCGGCTTGGTGTTTACCCAAAGCTCTAGTGTCTTCAGCAAGCAACACACAGCCTCCTCGAGAAGTTAAGTTTCACCTTCTTATCCTTATCAGAGGCATATTGCAGGGCAGCTATGTCAACTCCAGTGGCCCAGCACAAAGACAGCGCAACACAGATCAGCTGGAAACTGATCTGGCTATTCTGAAGGCCTGTGCTTTGACTAAAATGAGACCCTGAGTTTAAGCAAAGTAAGCAAAATTAAAATACTGTGTTATGTGTACTCTTGCCTTATTGAGATAATTTTGTTGTTAAAGTGATTGAATCTCATTTCTTCAGGTGCTAGTGGACACTTCGGCTGCAGGGGGCATGGCTGCTTTCAACACATAAGAAAACATTACACCAGAAATGAGTTCAAAGCCCACACAACAGTGCCTCTAAAATGAGCCCAAAAGTTGTCTATAGCAGTAACCACCCGAAGAGTGGAATAACAAGATTCAATAACCGAGTATTAGATCTGTAGATCAGGAGGGTAAATGATCTTTCTTTTCAGTCCTTGAATGCTATAAAAAAGCATGAGCATGAAATGAAACATGTTACATTCGGGTAATTATGAAGAAAGACACAAATATGGTGAAAAATTGAAAATCTTCTCTTTCTACATAGAGAAAAGACAAACATTGCCCTTTACAGGCCAATTGGAAAGACTTTTTAATGAGAAGTATGGTTTGGAGGATAAATACTGTATGTTATTGTTTTAATCCTTAAAATCTGTTTTTACTAATTGATAATTGCTGGCAAGTCAGGACTGTTAGTGATAAATATAGTTAGATGCTTCCATCTTCACTTGCAAGAAAAATCTGGCTCCTAAAAAACAATTTTTAATCAACATTAACTAGAAAGAAAGAACCAAGGTCACACCCCGCCTGGTAATTGTGTTCACAGTTCTGGTGCTGAAAACACTGACGTTTGCACAGGAGCTCTGCTGACGCAGTGACCTTTCCACCAACGGTGGAAGAGTCCAGCACTTTGTCTGTGAAGTGAGTTCAAAAAGTGATGTCCAAGGATAAATCAAGGGTAAGGATGACAGTCCAGTCTTCCAGAAATAGCCAGCAGAGGCAGACTGTGGCTCTGCCGGGAAACCTGGGGTGTCTTAGCCCGACAGGAGTTTGGAGGGCCTAATGGGAAGACTGGAGCAGGGAATTCTGCACAGACAAAAGGCAAGGTGCAGCAGACATGCTGGTGACCAGCGGCCCTACAGAGGCTTCTGCTGAGGTGAAGGACAAGGGCTCCACTCTTGGGTATTCGGGAAGCGCTTGAGCAGCTCTGCCCTGTCCACGGGATTGGGGCTCGGGCGCAGGGAGTCCTCAGGCAGGAAGTGGGGAGGCCGCTGGCTGTGCACAGAGCAGGGCCCAGTGTGCAAAGGTGGCGGGAGAGGGGCATCGAAGAGGAAGATACATGGCTAGGTCTTAAGGGTTATTTAACATGTGTGTATATATATTTATTTTCTGGTACTGGAGATTGAACCTGGTGCCTTCACACTGAGCTACAATCAGTGGCTTTTGTTTGTTTGTTTGTTTCTGTTTTTGTTTGTCATTTTTTTTTCAGACAGGGTCTTTCTAAGTCACTTAGTTGCTGTGGCTGGGTTTGATCTTGTGATCTTCTCTCAGCCTCCCTGAGTGCTGGACTAAAAGGTTCTGTTTAGATTTCTGCTGTTGCTGCTGTTGTTATTTAATCCCTCCTCCCTTTGGGCTAAAGAAGGAAGTAAATGTCCGCATAACCAGCGGCAGAGAGTTTAGAGAGTTGGCTGAGGACCACTGGCGCGTTTCTGGCAACAGTGAACACAGAATTGGAAGATGGATGAGAATCGTAGCCAAGTTCAGGGTTCCACATGGGGAAGCTCTCCTGGGGCTCGGGCCCTGCGTAGATCGCTGCCCCTGCCCTCAGTGGGTCCCATGCTCCGTCCTGCCCTGAAATCACCTGGGGTAGTCAGGAGAGACCGGGCCGCACCCCAGCTTCCCACAGAATCTGGTCTGCATTTATAACAAATCCGAGATGCCACTGATGCATTGTTAATAGCCTATGAAGCGGCATTTATTACTAATTCTGTGGTAAAAAATGATTGCATGGACCTTTCTTTTGGTGCAGTTACTGGGATTGGACCCAGGACCTTAGCACTGTGCTGCATCCGCAGGTCACCCCTTCCCAACTGTGTTTTATTTTGTTTTGTTTTTGAGACAAGATCTACCTAAGTCACTAAGTTGCCTGGGATTGATCTCGAATTTACAGTCTTCCTGTCTCAGGCTCCCAGAGTACAAAACAAGATCTAAAATATTATTATAATTTGTGTAGCATGCATCACTTCAATGTCAGTTCATGAGCACACTGTCTCCCAGCATAAAAGAAGGAAAATAAATTAGGTGTCCAGGGAAGGCAGCAAGGAGTCGACCAGGCTAGTTGGATGATTAGAGAAATAATAAATTTAATTTTGATTCTGTTCAGTTGAGACCTGTAGATGTTTGGAAATGCACAGAAGGAGTAGCTTCAAAAGATTTAAAAGCTACTTCCACGTGCGAGGTTGAGGAGGAGGAGGAGAAGATCACCTTGCAATGAAATTATGACGAAGGGTCTAAAGATGGGAGTACATGGGATATCATTTTGCAAGACAATCAGAAGCTCATTTAAAAAAAGACAAATGAAACTCACCAAATGTGACATTCGCAGAAGCCCTGACGATGACACAGTGCGATGCAATGGTAGCACCAGCACTGTCTGCGGTTAAGCTGATTGCCAGGCGCCACCCGGTCCTGTCCAGGGCAGAGTCTGTAGCACTCTTCCCACCAGGAAGAAAGAGAGTTTTCTCTTCACTCTGGACTCTTGCTCCTTTGCCTCGCTAGGAACCCTAGGGAGCAAAGGTCATCGCTCCAGTGCAGTTGTGTCCCCATGAGCTTCTGAGTGAAAAGGTGTTGTCGTGGGTCCTGCGGAAAACACACACTGTCCCCGCTACAGACGAGAAACAGAACTTCATTTCTTCCTTTTCTTGATTTACTATTAATGATAAAGGTATCGCAAGTGGCCCTGGTGTGGGCAGCCCTGCTACCTAGAACCCAGGGCAGCGGCTCCCACCACAGTCCTAGCAGGCAGTGCCCACATCTCCACCAGCTCTGTCCCGCAGGTCTCCACGGATGAGGATGGCACGGAAGCAAGTTCTCACTGTGGGATCCGTATTTCTCTGATTGTTATAAGATCACAAATATTTTCTTAAACTGGGCATGGAGGCACGCTCCTATAATCCCAGCTCGCAGGAGGCTGAGGCATGGGGATCTCAAGGCCAGCCTGGGCCACAGAGTGAGTTCAAGGCCAGCCCAGACTACAGTGAGACCCTGTCTCTAAAAAAAAAAAAACCTCGCCTCCTTGTTTTGATTGGAGATTGTGGTTTCCTTCTGTGCAGCGTAATGGCCTGTGGTTGTTTCTACCTGGCTTGAGCTGCCCGTTTTCTTCTCCTTCTTTTGCTACCCCTTTCCCCATCTCTGCGCTCTTTGTCCAGCCCTTATTTCTCCCTCCCACCTCCGCTTTTGTGTTAATTTCAGAAGCTTTTTACCTTTAAAATGATGCACATTGTGTACCATCTTCACTTGGTCTTTGAGCCCATTTTTCTTTCGCTATTACTGGTCAGCACAGCAAAATGTTCAAATTGATTAACTCACATGGTCTGAGTGTTTAGCATTAAGCAATAGTACCTTGAGGACGCATTCATTTTACACGTTAGTTTCCTTCGCAGGCTCAGGTCTTTAACCCAGCTGAAATTTGCTCTTCTGTGGTATAAGCCAGGAATCTAACTGTGTGTTTCCCGCCTCGGTAGCTAACTGTTTCAGAACCATTTACAAACAGGTCGTCTTTTCCTACTGATCTGCTCTGCCGTCCTTGCCTGGCCAGTTTCACATGGGTGAAGAGGGCGGCAGGCAAGTTTCTCGCCCTGGGTTTAACATTTTCCACGTGGGGTACTTTGCATTTCTTGGGTCTCTGATCTGCTCGTCCACACCTGGGCGAATCCTATGTTGTGCAGTTAGACATCTTTTTAGTCTGTCTCGGCACTAGTGAGCTGTTGGTGGTGGAATCTTCTTCCTGGAGATGTGTTTGGATTTTTTGCTCACTCTTCCACGTAAAGTTTAGAGTTAGTTTTAGAACCTAAAATTGCTTTGAACTGATGGGTTAAATTAAGAGAACTGACATATTTGATTAAACATAACTCAATTTTTTGCTTATTAAAATCATATCATTTTTCTAAAAGAGATGTATGTATTTGCTAAATTTACTTCTAAGACACTGTAGTCTCTAAAAATTCTATTTTAGTATTAAATGAGCATTTAAATTACATTTACTAACTTCGGCTTTTGGTGGAGAAGAATACAGTTTATTCTGTGAATCAGGTGCATTTGCAACTGTATAACTTTATTGAGGGGGTAGACTCTGTTGAAGTTTATCTAGTAACTCTAAATTCCAAAATCAAGGCAAAACAAGATGGAACTTAACGCCAAGGCCAGTGGAAATTTGTAAATTCCTCTTTCATCTGCCCTGTCATGTTTTTGTTATTATCACTGCTATTGGAAAAGATGAAGTTATAAATTTATAAAGCTGACCGATCGCCCAGAAACTCATCTGACTTCCCTCAAGCTTTGATGAATGTTGTGTCAAACGCTTTACTGGTGTTGTAATGTTGTCTGTCTTCGTCTCTCATCTTCATCACATTGAGAAAAGTGCAGTCTCAGATTTTAGAGACACGGTCATCTCTGCAGAGCTTTCTACTGTACTTTGCAGATTACTGGAGCATTTAATTATTTTTCCGATTTTTCTCCTGTTTGCTTTTGCGTCTTGATGGGGGAGGATGGCGGCATGCAGGAGGCCTCGGGAGGGTGCGGGCACAGGGGAAGCTGCGACCAGATGCCTGGGCCCTAACGCTCAGGGGAAGGGCGGGAGGCCACCTGCCCGGGTCCCAGCACAGCGTGCGTGCAGCCTCTCCGGTGCTGTCCCCCTGTCAGTTACCAGTCACATACTTACTGTTCCAACGCAACCAGGGCTGTGTAAAGTCTAATAAAACCCTTCACACGCCACTGGCTCAGGATGTGTCCGAAGGCTGCATGTTTTCTCCCGTGATGAAGGGGCCAGGGATGCTCCCGGCGACCAGGGTGGCCTCCAAGGTAAGGACAGTCTTGCTGAGACTCCAGACGTGTGGTCTCTGTCCAGACAAGTAGGGGACAGCTTCTACTTGCTTTTAGATACTTAGTTTGTGCATACACTTTCCACAGAGGTCACAGTCTCACAACAGCTTTAAAATTAAGAAGAAAACCTTAATGCTTCACGCGCAGCTTCTCACTGGCTCTGGCAGTGGTTACTCGAGCACCCTGGCAAGCACCACCTGTGACAGTCTCAGATGCTCCAGTCGAGTGCAATTTACTCCCACAAAGTCGCAGTTCAGAGCTCAGGGCCTCAGTTGTTTGCAGAATTTTCCCAGAACCTAGCACTTTTTCCCAGAATCCAGTTGTTCAAACCTGCAAATGTGCTCTGAAGTTGTTCTTTGGAGGGAGGTTTGCAAATAGCCAATCCAAAATCGTTATTCAGTTCTCTTGCTGCTGATTGGCTGCTCCCCTGTATCCCATGTGGGCAGAAGCACCAGCATCTGCATCCTAACACACTTGCTGTACTGCGAGTAGCTGACCCCAGTGGTCTTGGTTTGTTCTTTCTAAGGCTCAAGCTCCCTAAGATGCCACCAAAATGCCATGCACCTCCGAAGGCTTTATTAATACAGTATTTTATTAAATTGCATCACTGTGGGAGACACTGTGGGAGCATATTGAGGGTTTAAACTAAAAGTAGGCATTTAGAGGCATTTTCTGACCATATATGACATTTGTTGTTTTTCACAATTTTTGGAGCCCTAGGAAGGAAACGCCATGGATTTTTGGAGTGTACTGTACAGACACAAACTTGTGAAGTAAGAGTTGGTCCCTAGAAGCCATCCAGGGGCACACCATAGACTACAGCAGTTTAAAATTCAGGTAAAATCTTTGGAATATTCAGTTGCTCAAAATGTGATTTTTGAGTTGCTGCCTTCTGAATTTTTATCCTACCTGTAAAATTATGATAAAATGTACCATCACTGGGCTGAATGCCGTATTCTAGCAGTGTTGACTTTACCCGAGCCCTCAAGGCCCAGGACACAGCCGAGGGCTGGGAAGCCAGCAGTGCATCCCGTGTCCCCGGAAACGGCAGCCTTCGGGGTCTGTGCTCTCACGCCTCCATGATGCAAAGTCAGTGAAGACCACTATCCGTCCTTCCCCGGCTCGCCCCCCCCCCCCGCCCCGCCTTGGCTGTGTTTGTCCTCAGGGAAGGTCCTCCCTGTCACAGCAGCCTGACAAAGTCATCTCCCTTGTCTTTTTGTGGTTTTGTCTGTGACAGTACACATGGCAGCACAGTGCTGACACGCAGTATTTTCCTCTGAGACCCACATCCTGCGGCACCCTTTTCACACTGGACGACGCTGAGCACTGCACAGAGTTCTGGAGACTCCTCAGCCCTCTCCGTGCCTCCGGAACATTTGTAACTGGCATGTTTCCGTGCCGGGCATGAACGACTGGCTGTCTCCCATGTGAGAGATTTCCACTCAAGGGAGGAGCACATGTTACCCCAGGGGCCTCTTTCCTTCTCAGGACGGTGTCTTTAAAGCTGCAGCTCACACGCAGAAAACTGACAAATCCTGTATCTCAGCGAGCACATCCCAGGACCACGCTTATAATCAATACCTGGAACAGATCCAGGCACCACACACAGTTCCCAGTCACCGCTCTGTCCACTGCGCCCAGCGGGCGGCTACTGCCCGGGCTTCACTACCGTCCATTCCATTTGTCCATTTTAATTTATATATACGTAAATTATAAATTGATACATTGTGTCTGGACCTTTTCATTTGTTTTTCTTAGTTAGAAGACTTAGTTTTTGTCCATGTCACTCTTAACTGATATTTCATTTTCTTCTAATTCTCAACTCCTGTGAATGGAGCTACTAACTGTACCCCTTTATTGCAGATATGTGCATTTCCGTGGCTGTGTGTTTAGGAATTGTTCCCATCAAACACAGCTTAGTAATTAGCAAAGTTTTCCAGATCAATTTGCACTTTATTCCTTAGTGTATAGATTTCTGATCTGTTTGCCATCCTCATCCTTGCAGTTTTCTCTTTTCTAGAATGTTATTTCAGTGGAGTCATTGAGTACCTGTCTTCCTGAGATGGATTCTTTTCCCTCGAGGTAATCTTTCTGAGATTAATCAAGGTCACTGCTTTGATAGTTTGTTCCCATGTACTGCTCTGTAGCATTCTGTGGCCTGAATCCATTCACCTACTGAGCTCCGTTTGGATTATCTCCAGTTTTCAGTGATTTGTGAATAAAACTACATAAACATTTGCACACATAGTTGTACATGGTCCTAAGTAAGATTTCCAGATTGCCAGTTCAGATAGGTGAGAATATGTTTGACTAGAGAAAGTGCCGTAGTGTTTTTCAGGGTAGCTGTGCCATTTTGCCTTCATGCCAGGAATGTGTGAGAATTTCATTTGCAGCGCGGAGTCACACACCCCGTCCTGATATGAGTGGTAGGATTGCATCTTAGATGTATTCTGAGTTGCTAATGGCATTTCACCTTCTTTTCTACTTGCTCTCTACCCTTAGAAGCGAAGTGCGGCTTCAAGCATTTGCCTGTTGTTAGTGGGGCCACTGGTTTCTCACAGTAAAGAGTTCTTTAAATATTCTGGCTGAAGGTGCTGTGCTGGGTATGTGCTTTTAAAATATTTTCTCCACAACTTGCAAAATTTTTCTTTCCCCTAACAATATCCTTAATAGAGAATTTTTTTAAAAATAAAATTGTGATAAATTCTAATTTTCTGGATTTTTATTTTAATGCATTCCTTTTTGTTGTCATAGGAGACTTTTCCTAACCCTAAGCCCAATATTTTCTTCTGTGGTTTCTTCTAAAATTTTATGGATTTTATATTTTACCTTTGAGTCTGTGTTCTACTTTATGTTAGTTTGCATAGAAAATGAGACACTTAAGTCAAGGTTTATTTTTGTATAAATGTTCAGTTTTTATAATACCATTTATTGAAAATACTAAGCTTTCTCTATTAAATTGTTTGCACATTTTTATTAAAAATCTGTTACATTTATGTGAGTCTATTTCTGGACTTATTATTCCATTTTCTTGTTCCACATTTCTGTCCCTTAACCAATAAATACCCCACTCTCCTGATTCTTAAGTCACAGTAAATTTTAAAATTGAATAGTGTGATTCCTTCAATTTTATTTTTTCTTTCCACATTGTTTGGCTATATTAGTTTCTTTGATTTTCTTCATAATTTGCAAATCAGTTTGCTTGCATCTATAAAACAAACAACAGACTGAAGAGACAACCTACAGAATGGGAAAACAATTTTGCCAGCTGCTCTTGGGAAAGAGGACTGGTTTCTAAACCATATAAAGAAATCAGCAAATTAGACACCCCAAAATAAAAGACCCAATCAAAAAAAGAGAAATTGGCTTGATAGCCATATCTTTTAAAAAGTGCAAGTGTCTAATACATACACAAAGAAATTTTCAGCATCTTTGGCCATTAGAGAAACGTAAATCAAAAGAGTGCCGAGATTCTTACTCCAGAAAGGTTATCAAGAATTTAACAAACAGAAAAAGCTTCTGAGGTTGCAGGGAAAAGGGAACATTTCTGCATCAATGATGGGAAAGTAAATATGGACAATCACTGTGGAAATCAGTATGGAGGTTCCTTGAAAATATTAAACAATGAAATTTCATTTGACCCAGCTATATCTCATCTAACTTCTTCAAATAGGTAAAGACATCCTTTTACAGTGATCCATGTACACCTATGTTAGCAGCACAACTTATCATAGCTAAATTTTGGAAGATCCTATGTGCCCATCAACTGATGAATAAAGAAAATGTGGCATTGATACACATGGAGTACCACTCAGCCATAAACAAGGATAAATTTTAGTCATTTGTAGGCAAAAGGATGCACCTGGAGTCCATAATGCTAAGGTTAAATGTTGAATGTTTTCTCTTCTATGAGAAACCCAAAATATAAATGATTTAAATAGAAAGATAAAACAAGGGTGATGGACACGGGAAGATAGCCTTTGAGAGATGAGCAGGCGGATCTAGAGATGGGGAAGGGTGGAGGAGAGAGACGGAGAAAGAAAGGGGGCAAGGTGCACATGTTTATTGTGTGTTCTAAACAAACTATGTAAATAACAACCTTTCTGGGATTTCAGCAGGAAATTATTAAATCTATATATCGGTCTGGGGAAAATTGGTATCTTTACTAATTTGTGTCTTCCAAATCCATGTTCCATGTGCACAATATAACTCTCCATCTACTAAAATCTTCTTTGATTTTATTTATCCGTATTTTCTAGTTTTGAACATATAAAGCCTGTACATCTATTGACACATTTACATATAAATAATTCTCTAATTTTGAACTCTTACAAATCATATTTTGAAGCATGTGGCTGTGTAGTTGTTCCTTGCTAATGAATAGTCAATAGAAATATGATTTTGTGTGTGTGTTGATCTTGTTACAAATGTGTTATTTCTAACAAATTTGTTAAAAAAGATGTCTGAAGATTTTCTATGTGCGTCATCATGTTGTTTACAATAGGAGCCTTTTCTTTTTCTTTTCAACCTGTTCCCTTTAGTTTCTGTCTCTGAGTTTATTGCACTGCTTTGAGCTCTCTTAAAACGCTGACTGGGGTGGTGAGAACGCCCACCTTTGTCTTGTCGTGGTCTTAGTCTTCCACCACCAAGGGTGAGATTATTCATAGAAGCTTTTTTGTGGAGGTCTTGTATCAGGTTGGAACGTTCACTTCTGTCCCTGGTATATTCAGATATTTTATATGAATGGTGTTGAATTTTGTTGACTCAGTTCTGTATCAGTTGATGTGATCCTGTGTTTGTTTCTATTTAGAAAGTTAATGTGGAAGACTACATTGAGTAACTTTTGGTTGCTGAACCATTCTTGCATATATTTGGTATGAAAATTAGAGACTATTATTAGAGGTGCTGAGTGATATAGTTGGTCTATCTCAAGAGAGGACTTATTTTACTTCTTCCAAGGAGGTCGAGTTAATTCTTTCTGAAAGTAATCTGGGGTTTGAAGCTCAGTTTCGGTGTTATAAAGGCATGTGTGTTAATGTTCTGTCCCACATGCGGTGGGAATATAGACCATTAGGAGTCTCACTGAAGACATTATTGGGCGCTGGACTCCAGTCATGATTATCCTCAGTGCGCTGGAAATACAGGGCTCCTGCTCAGCTCTTCAGCCAATTAACCACTGCCCACTAGTCAGCGGAACCGGAAGTAACAGTGAGTCAGCAGAACTGGGAGTAGCAACAAGGCTGAATTTGAGTCTGGGTCCCTTCCACTTCACCCTCAAGTTCCTGATGTACATAACCTCTCTCCCAATGAAATTTTCTGGTAGTTTCCAGCAAAAATAACTCTATGACACAATCTAGGAAGTCATATCTGGAAGAAAAAGCCTGGATTTCACTCTATATTTTTACTCTTCTGGAAAGAATAAATATAATGTTAAATATAAAAAGGAAGTTATAGAAATCCCAAATGTTTCTATGTAAGGAAAATATCTTCTTACATTGTAATATTTTCTACTAAAATCACTATCTTCCAGCCAAGAGTTGAATTTTATCAAATTATGATATAGAAGGTTATTTAAGAAACTATGTCAGTATTTTCTTCAGTAAGTAGGGTCGGTGCTATGCTCAGAATCCGATGTCAGCCCGACTGACCCACCATCCTCATCGGACGTCACCTGCAGTGAAGCAGGCAGCATTTTCGGCGGGGGGGGGGGGTGTGTGTGTGTGCTGCATATCACAACCTACGCAGGCTGGACCATCAGTGCTTGATATAGTAAAACTCAGCTAACACAAAGGATCAAATCAGCATTGTATGTCTTTTCTGTTTCTACATAAAATGGGTTGGAGAAGTCATCACACTGTTCTGTCTTTCCTGATCGGTGCATTCAGCCATGAGGCCCAGTACCTGGGCCTGGCTGCGGTTCCATTCAGTAGCCTGGCAGCTGCTTTCCATGTGAGGGAGCCAGCTTGACCCCACCCTGTCCACTCACCTCCTTCCACACCGATGCTTCCGAGTGGCATCCGGAGATCCTTTGTGTCTGGTTCAGCTGTGTGCAGCTTGGCACAGTCCGCAGACATCCTGGGCAGACCTTTCCAGCTGAGATACACAGCTTGAAACTCACTCACTACCTTCTCCACCCTTTCCTTTTTTCTGAGAGAGTCTGAATTGTTGCCAATGCATGAGAAAGGCAAGGGAATCCTGTGCAGATTCTAGTTCCGAGAGCAAGGCCTGGGACCTAGATAGAACCACTGTGCCTGAGCGGGTGAGCCAGGCACAGAATTGGTGGTCTCCACGGTGAACAGGTGGGGACGACTTCTCAGGGTCCCTGTGACTTGCACTGCCCTTCCCTTTTGCTGGTTCTGAGTCTGCAAATACACAGGGCACTGAGTCAACCTCGGGTCTATGATAAAAGAAACAAGACTTATTACTTGTCATATGCACTAGTTTATCTCCCCTTCCTTCAGATAGGAAGCTATAAACTAAACCTGTCCCCACCTTCCAACTCTTAAATAAATACAATGAAAATAAAATTATCTCCAATTTAAATCATGTTCTTTTGTTTTAGATAAGATCAAGGTATTTATGGCTGCCACTCAAAAACTTCAAAAAAAAAAAAGTGGCTTGGCTTCCAGAGACTTACCCCACATTTTCTCTGAAAATAGTCTGTCATTAAAAAGCAATTCTAGGAGGCAACTAAGTGGCCAATCTGAGTTTTTTCTTTTTCCTTTCTTTCCCCTTAGTTTTCCTAAACTCCTTGGAGAATTTCCCTCAATTAGGTAATCTAATTAAAGTTTAATAGAGTTCAGTAATCATTAGCACCACTTCAAATATTTCCCGGTATTTTATAGAGAAACTTTCTAAAAGTTCTTTTGAATGGTGAATAAAACATTCTCGATGGCAGCGAGACTAAATTACCCGCTCAGAACTATTAGTATATTAAAAATCAGCGTTAGAGTTTGGGGAGGAAAATTCCAAGGGTATAACATTTTTCATGTGGCTGCAGTGAAGTAAGGGATTTGAAGGCAAAAACAAATCTGGAAAATTATAAGTTAGGGTAGTAATTCAAGGAAGTCATAAAATAGAAGACTTTTATTGCACCATGGAGACAGTTTGGTGCTATTAGTGGATTAAAAAGCATGTGGCACTGTGAGGCTGGAAAAGATGGAAGCTTGAAAGACTTGGTGGGTTAAATATTAACAAAGAAAAGATGTTTACTGACAGTGTCTGCAAACACATTCTAATAAATAAGATCCTCAAACGCTCAAAAATAGAACTGTGCAAAGCCACAAAACCCCATGCTATTGATCTCACTACCAACCCCAGTCTCCTTCGGCAATGTGTGACTTCACTGTCATCGGAGTCTATGGGAGTCCTGTGGAAAATACTGCGAGGATACTCAAAAGCTCGTAAAAATAGGGGGAAATTGGTGACAATTTTTCACTTGTCTTTAAAAACTGGCTACACACACTGAAAGCAAGGAAGTGTGGTGGGAATGTGTGAACGTGAGCTTCAAACAGACCTGAGCTTAAGTTCTCAAGTTGAACACTTCAGCCTCTCTGAGCCTTGGATTCTCCCTCCACAGAGCTGAGATCACACTAACTTCTCGGTGCTGCTTAGTTTAATGTGCGCGTGAGACACCTAGAGCATCTCACTGAGATGCAAGTGTGGCTCTGCCAGCAGGAGGTAGGGTCCCCCACTCTGAGTTTTCAGCAGGCTCCTAGGTGCTCCCCACCCCACTGGCACCAGGCGAACTCTGAGTGTGAGCCTTGGAGTGCCCAGAGCGCTCAGAATGCCCTTAACTGGGCTGTCACTCCGTTTAATAACACTGCTTCTTTCCTCAGTGGGAAATCTTTTGAAGCTTAGCAAAAAGAGAGAGGAGGTGTTCCCATCCTGAGAGGAAGTGCAGACAGACACACTGCAGAGAATGGACGTGGTGCAACCTTAGGAGAGGGGACAGTTGGCCCATTAGAGTCACACACTGGGTCTTTAATACATCTTAGTAAAGTTTCTTGATTTATTCAGCTGTCAGCTCATTATGCAGGCCCTCAATTTGTTGAAAGAAAGGAAACTGAAAGCCTTGACCATCAATGCATTATATTAGAAACATTGATGCCTGTTTAAAATTTCTGCAAAGTCTGGTTTTGAAATAACCACATTTCAGTGCATCAAGAAGAGCTAAGTGAAAATCTTTGCAAGTCCTGCCTGCCACCTATACATAAATTCTTTAGAAGACCTCACTCAAGAGCTTTGGCAAAGTTTGAAACAAATACTGCAATGCTGAGGGTTAGCAAGAAAAATCACCTGGAATAGTTCCTTAAGAAAAATAAGCTGCCCTCATAACCACTAGACAATCTCAGAGCGCCGGGGGGCCACAGATGCTTGAGTCTTCCACGCTGCTGGTTTTGCCAAAGATAAAGGGGACTACTGTGTGCTGATCTTATGACCATTGTCCAGTGTGCTTTATAAATTATTTTTGATGAATTATTTTTCATCTTATTAGTTTCATTAGCACATTTTAATTCTAAGGCTAAACAGGTGCCACACAAAACATCCTTTGTAGATTTTATTACATTTTTAGTGCACATATTTTACAACTGGGTAAGGATAATTAAAGAAAAAAGTAAACATTAACACTGTGAGTTTCGTGTAGGTACTCAAAAATACGCTGAAGGAACATTTTGTATCCAGCTTTAAGAAACTAATAAAATCATAAAGTACATACAATTTGTTCCAAAAGAACAAAGAGCCCAATATCTAAGCATGCAACGTGGCTTGGAGATGGGGTGATGGTGGTGGATTCATAGGTGATACACTGGCTTGTATTTTGAGGTTTTCTCCTCGCTTTTTGTTTTTGCTAAAATCAAACAAGGCATGATTTCCAAAGGGTTCCCTCTCTGAAGAGAGAAATAATAGCATTCCATGAAAAATTGTGACTGTTCTTATAAAAAAAAATAGACCTCTAAAAGCATTTGCAAAATGAAACAGAAAGAAACAATTGTATGTGACAAGCCCCGGTCCCCTTTCTAGCAGCATCTCTTCCCAAAAGGCTGGCGAGGCCAGGGCGGGAATAATCGCTCAGCTATGCCAGGCCCTGACTCTACCTGGGAAGTACACGGTGCGATTACCGGAGCCGTCATGTTGTGGTAAACCTGACGAATCTGTAGGTCACATGGGCAGAAACAAACTGCCATCTGCTTCTAGCAGCAGGTGGATGAGAAAACATACAGCCTCGCTCACTAATTACCTACAACAGCACCTAACTCTAAATATTTTGCATGTAGAGATTTCCTTTCCATGTTTGTAAATACACATATATGACAAAGAAACACTTATTTTAAAGATCTTAATACGGTGTTTGCTCAGCAGTTAGTGTTTGGGAGAGGGGCTACGGTGACAGCTCTGCAGACGGAAGCCGCCCGCCCGCCCGGGAAGAGGCGCCCTACCTTGGCAGGCTTCCTCCACTCGCCGCCCGGCTCCGCCCAGCCACCGCGGGCACCCAGCGCAGTAACTTACCTGCTAAGCAGCAGAGTGGGAGTGGGGAGTAATCTGTTCATTCCCAGAGTCCTGGAAAATGTCAATTTAATGTCAAAATATTTTAATTTTCCCTGGAGGCACCTGTGGCATGGAATCACATCAACAAATAAGTACAAATGAAGTAAAATACCGAGTCATGATTCCAGGAGAAGCAAACGTCCTTCAGCCGTTACCCACCCGGTGAGCTCCGCGCTTCTTCAGCCCGGGGGACACGCAGGTCTGCCTCGCGCTCCTGCCCTGGGAGGTGGTCGCCCTGGGTGACAGCCCCCTCGAGTTGGAGCCAGGCGGGGCTGCACTGCTGTCCCTGGCCTGGGGGCAGACACCGTGCGTGCGCTTGTGTTCAGGCCTGGGCCGCGGGCACCTCCACGCGTGATCTTCCCCGTGCTCCGCTGCTTTCCCCGCTGACCAGGGTTGGAGGCCACTTGGTGGCCATGTAAGATGGATACGGCAGGAAACCGCCGACGGCCTGGCTGCTTCAGATACCGAAACGTTCACCCACTGAGGGCTTCTGTGTTGCTAAGAAAACCCAAGTCAGTGCCCGGGGAGACGCTGCGGACCCACTGTCCCTGCAGCTGCCGCTCCAGAGAGTGACCCATCACCCTGCACAGCCTGAAAACACTGTGCGGTGTTTCTGAATAGCAAAGTGCCTATCGATCCATGGCACCACCCATTCTCTCTTCAACATGTGAAGAATTGCTATGAAAGTTTTCCCTTAAAAATTTGTATTAATGACCTACAAGGGGTGATCAAAAATATGGTGAATGTTTACCTTTTAAAAATGTATTTAAAAGACACATTGCCATTTACCTTCTCAACACTCACTCTGGCCTCTGACACACTCAGCCCATCACTCTTACCATTTCTGAAGCAGTTCTGGAGGTCCTCTTTCATGAGGGTCTTTACAAGCTGTGATCAAAACATGGTGGCTGCTCTGCCGAAGGCCACTCCCCAGAAAGGCAGGCTCAGAAAAACACGACGCTGCGCCCTCATCCAGCGCTCACTCAGCCTGACACTGTGCAACTTCTGCCTCTTCACCAAATTCGAGATGACCTGAAAGGGGGGCATTTCAGATCCCTTCAGAATATCAGGGCATGTCCTTAGCACAGCTAAAGACACCAAGGAGAAGGCCTTGCAGAGGTGCCGCAGAAAATGGCACAGTGTTGGCATGAGCGCCGTCAGAGGGAGGGCTTTGAGGGGCAGTAGCAGCAATCAGTATATCTTTTACTATAATACATTTTTAAATTTAAACATCATATATTTCAATCACATCTCATATCTAGTTACTCCTTGAACAGATGAATATAATTACTACTAAGAAATGAGATTTCTAAAGAGAAGTCTGATTATGGAAGCAAAATAACAGAGAAATGAGTGCTTAGATTATAGAAAGAGGTGGAGCAGATTTAGCAAAAG
Organism: Hydrochoerus hydrochaeris; assembly: GCA_004027455.1. Taxonomy (NCBI): domain Eukaryota; kingdom Metazoa; phylum Chordata; class Mammalia; order Rodentia; family Hydrochaeridae; genus Hydrochoerus; species Hydrochoerus hydrochaeris. Next base: position 21,451 of record PVLA01004957.1, on the reverse strand, counting down.
TATGGAGACTCCCAGTTAAGTTTACATTTCAAATGAACTATAACCAGATTGCTAGGGTGTGTATGTCCAAGATGGTACAGGAGGTAAAGTGGGGCAAACTTTTAATTTCTTTTAATTATGTACCTGATTTTTAAATTTAACTGAGTAAAATTTTGAATTTTATTTGGAAATACTAATCATAATGGATACAGTCAAAACAGAAAGTGTTGTACCGAAAATGTCAAAGCACCATTTCAAAAAGTGCAAAAGCATGTTGTTGATAAAGGAGGTTGTTTATAGTTGAGCTGAAAATTCCAGAACACTATTGTAATTGGTTGGTTAGGAAGGAACAGGATTAAAGATAAGTATATAGAGAAAACACACTTAAATCTACACGTGAGTAACGTGAAGCACAGAAGTAATGTCACCGAGCAGATAATCGACACTGAGAAGACATTAATCAAAAGCATCACAAAATAAAATAGAAAAAGAAAGATCTGAAAATGGAGCATAGATTAGTAAAGACATATAATAGTTTTCTTGAAAAATGCAGAAGATAAAGATATTCTAAGACCTGATTAATATCAAATTCTAAGAAAAATTGTAAAAGAAATTCTAAGGTATCTGAAAGTGAGGCAAAAACATGGATTATAGACAATGCAAAAGAACCAATTCCCTACAGACAGTTGAGACAAAAAGATAATCCAATATAATGCTCAAAATTTACACAAAGCCACCGGGTTCACCGATGGAGTGGTTCCACCAATTAGCTTTTCAGATACTTATTTATTTATTAGCAGGACAGACTTTATCCAAGAATTCATTAATTTATTCAACAAATGTCTAGTAAGATTTTACAAAATGTTCGATGCTAGGCATTGATCTTAAAGCCAACACTTAGGTGCAGAAGCTCTGGGAAAACCCCAGTCAATTAAATGTATTGAACACTTTCAAGCTCGCATTTTTTTGCACTGCATTGTTGGGAATCCTGGCGTTCCCACAAATGCGCAGCAGATCTGTTACCACGGCAGTGACCACTGTGCTAGAAAGTGAAACATCTTGGCACGGCTTGTTGTGTGTTGACGTTGTATGTTGACATGTGCGTTGTATATAAAAAAGTAAAAGTCTAAATATAAATGCGATTAATTCAGCATTTCTTTTTGAACACGCTTGACCACAGAATGTCTTTTCCCTTTTTTTATGAATACCAAACAGCACCTCTAGGAATACCCAAGGGTCTGGGGAACACAACCTAAGAAAGCTATTATTTTTATTAAGATAATTTTAACAATCTATAACAGTTGCTTATAAATAGAAACATAAAATGTATTGACTATAATACTTACCTATATGACTAAAGAAAAACACTTTTCCTTTTTGTTATTTTCTTAGACATTTTTCTTCATAATTATTTTGGCTGTGATTTTGCTAAAGCAGCCACAAGAAAATAAGACAGTGAAGCAGCGAAAGTTAGTGCCTGAATTTATACCTCCCAGTACTTAGCTGCAGAAGTGTTAAAATTACTATGATGCACACGGGATGGTGAGGCCCAGGATTTACTGTCGCTGAAGTCACCCCTGAGGTGCTGAGCACATTACAGAGCTCCACACTATAAAGGCGACAGCAATATGGATACAATGTGCTGGGACAGCGCTTCAGGAAATAAGACTCAGTAGGCTTTATGGTCCTGGGAAATGCTTGTCGCTTAACACAGTTTATAAAAATTTGTTTATTAAATTCCGTAGGGCAAAATAACACATCTTCCTGTTTCCGACGGTGCCACTGACACAGGTTTCAAACGCCACAGCTGTGGTCTAGGACGGCCTCCCCCACTTTATTACAATAGTGTTCTGGAATTTTCAGCTCAACTATAAACAACCTACTTTATCAACAACATGCTTTTGCACTTTTTGAAATGGTGCTTTGAGGCAGATAAATGGAAACAAGTGTGGCAGAGTGCCAATAACAATTGTGCAAACTTACCTTCCGCGGAGCACAGACCAAGGCAGCACCACCCTGTCTTTATTTGTTTGCTGTTGCTTCTGAGATCCATTTCTGTGCTCACAACAGCCGCTTTATGTGTTGGCTGTTTGTTGTAATCTTGGCTGACACTTTTAGATAGAAATGGCTCACACACTTTTAATCAACACTAAAAGAGATTTCTTTGGGGAAATCTGGTATATTTTCAACTGCTGTGTGTCCACAGGATAAAGGAAATGGATTCTGAAGTTTAGGACATATTAAAAGTGCCATTTATTGCTCCAAATTTAGTCACTGAAAGTTATATATCCCAGATTCTAAATCAGGTCTCATAGCTCTAAAAGGTTTTAATGTAAAAGATTAGATAGATCAAATAGACAATAGAAAATATATATATATATATATATATATATATATATATATATATATCTTTTAGGAGTCTCCACAAACTTAGCTTTTAAAAAGTCTGCTTAAAGAAATAACATAAAAACAAAAGTCATTATGTGCTATGAAAGAAAAAAAACTGAAATTAAATTTCTCAGATTCATATTAGTGGGATTATAAGAACTTCAGATTCCAGTTTAATTTTCTGTAAGTAAATTTTAATTTTATGCACACTAATTAAGGACTTGCTATTTGATATTAGTTTGGAAATGCCCATTACAGAGTCTATTTTCACATCCTAGGGTTTCAGTGCTACAGGGATTCTCTAAGGACTCCTTCTCAGTAATTAATAATTTTACTGAGTTTGTGGTCAGATCACAAATGTCCACCACCCAAAGTCCTTCACAAACTTAGTAAAATTTTATTCATTTTTCAATTGTAATTAAAATGATTTGTTTAATAAGCTAAGAAAATTGAAATTACAGCAGTTTATGCATGTTCAACACTGAAAAATGGGTTTTAAATGGGCACAATATAAATGCTTGCATACAACAAAGGAATAAAGAGCAATGAATTCTGTCTTATCTGTGTTTGTCTTTATATTACCTGAAATATGAAGAACGTTCACATCACAAAACTTGATAAATTTAGCCATCTAAGATTTATGGGTCATTTATTTGATTATAAATCCAGTTTCAAAATTATTTGATATTTTATGGCACAACTACATTCACTTGAAATTAAATATTGTGAAAAGCAGCCTCTAACATATTTTCACTGTCTCCTTCAACAAGGGATAAATGTGCTCCTCACCATGGGAATTTCTGGAAATTCAAATATTCTTGAGTATTGATAAAATGGTTGTGGTAGGTTCATGTAGCCTTTTTTAATATATATTTTAAACTACAAGTTTAGAAATTAGTATGAAGTACATAGATCCAAGGGATTGCATATTAATGAAGTTGACATATCAGCACATTTTACATTAGGACTCACAAATTGGGACTGTGGAATCATAAAGCGCTCCTCTGCGGGAAAACTGAATACCACTGATGAATAATTCTAAACAGCACATTCACGGCATTTCAGAAATAAAGTAAATTTGGACACATTGCTGTGACATCTATGCTCCCATCATATTTGGCTTCCAAATCAGAATTGGATTAGGGCCATTCCACTTTGTACTTGAATACAAAGAGCCAGCAAAAGAATTCTGGGAATGCACAAACAGGGAGCCGAGCTTCTCGACTGTATTGGGAGCAGAATTAATGTTAATTTCCACCCACACACACCACAAAACGTTCACCGAAGGGAAATGTAAACATTGTTTTATGGATAGCAAATGTCAAAGTTACTCCAGGCTCTCCCAGAGGCTGTCTCTCAGAGACTGCTGACACTTGGGATTCAGCCCTGACTCTGGTCACCACCCCTGCCCCACTCACCTTTAAGGCATTTGCCAAGAGCTTTGGCGCCTCCTTGGTCATTTTCCACTTCCACTGCCGTGCAAGCCCCACATTTGACAAAGTAACACTGAGCACCCAATTCCAAGGAGCATGCAGATGTTTGGCCTCAGGTGCTGGGACGACAAGGCTGATGGAACAGGGGTGAAGCACCCCACTGACCTCCGACCCCACCTCCCAGGCCTCCCAGTGTGTTAGTTAGGATGGATCCCAGGCCAGCCCAGACCCCAGAGCACGCTGGCTTCGAGATTCTGCCACTGAGCACAGCCCACCCTGGTTATCTGAATACCCTCAGACTCAGCCTGGGGAAAACCTGTTCAAGGCCCAGCTCCACGTTTCCCCCACAGGGAAACCTCCGAAGCTCTGGGCCGTGAAGGGTCTCAGCTGTTTCCCCACTCTGTTTTGAAAGCTTTGAGGATAGGCTCTGTTCCATCTGCATTCTGGACTATGGCACCAGCACTCACATAACGGACATTGCTAGGGCGGAACAAGAGACACAAGTTAGACCAGAGATCGGCCTTCCGAGAGCACACAGCAAGGGGCTTCCTCCGAGGGACTAAGGCCCAGTAGACTCTGATAGACACTGTGACAATTCGTGGGCCCATTGCCCAGTGGAGAGACAAACACAAGCCATCCTTTATCGTCAGCTTATCAAGAACTTAAACTGTGTCACAATCATTCCTTTCAACCATGAGCAAAGCTATATCACACAAATGAAGGGAAGAGACTTGCGGAGTCCAGGCCACATGCCTGTCCTCTTATCCTGCAGCTGAAGCCCCCAGGAGTGGAGGGCAAGTTCAGAGCTCTACCCGCATTTCATCTTCCTGAGATCCAAGCATTTCATACAAAATACAGCACTTTTGGAGGTATGCTCTAATGTGCTTCAGAAGGAACTTCTTTGGCACGTTCTTTTGTTAAAAACCTGAACAGCATTCAATCCTTCCAGAGAAACTCGGTGCTGAATGAGATAATTAGCAGAAATCCAACATGGGGACAAGGAGAAACGCTCAGAGGGAGTGTGTTCTCTCTCGTAGTTTGGCCACACTGTGCAAATAACTTAACTAGCAATTCAAACATCTGGTGTGTTTACTTCATCTCTTTCCACTTCAGCATCAGATTCTCAAATGGGAATTATCAGTTCCTACTTCTTCCATGTTCTGCTTTTGAACACTGGAGAACTGATCTGATGCCCTGAAAAATGCAGCCGCTGAATAGCCACAAAGTGGCTGCTTTCGCTGGAAGCTGCAGGCACGCTGGCACTTTCAGATGCAATCACTTCCTTTTATAAAGTTGTATTTTATTACCTTTAAACACAGGTACCTTGTAGAAAGAAAACGTGGATTCATGTAATCAAAATGCAATTCGATTTAAGTCCACATGAAAAATTTGGAATAAAAGAGGAGGGTGAACAGAGCTCTGTGTTGATAGGTGGTAAGCAAACCATGCAACGTGAAGTTCCCCGCTGTGCCAGTGTGACTTTGCGGATGGATGCTGGGAGTTGGCTGAGTAAGGGCTTGCTCGGCGCCGAGAATCGCCAGGGACAACCCTGGCACCGCCAACGCCTCACTCGGGGCTGCTCTGCACTGCTGCTGATCTCGTCTCCTGCCCTGCCTGTCTGCCATTTGGCACTTCGCTCCTGTGCCTTCTCCCTGCTAGACGCACACGCGATGCACGCGCACACAAATCCTAGGAGAAAGAGAAAAGCCGGCCTGATGCCGTAGCCTGTAAATGAGCTCGTTAATGCAGACGGCAGAACCCTTCACCAGCGAGGCTCTGCCACACTGCTCCGCGGGGCTGTGGCTGGGGAGGCCCTCGCCACCCCGCAATGGCAGGGCTCTCACCCCAGGAGGTCTCAGGCATTGACACCAAGGGCCTGGGAACCCCGGCGCAGAGACTCGCCGTGCACACTGGATATGCAAAATGCATGAGGAAAAAGATTAACTGACAAAAGTTAATTAAAACTGCTCTGATTATGAGGTAGAATTTAACAATCACTTTTAAAAATGCAGTGTGACACAGTGCAGCACTGCAGCTGAATTAATCATGAATGAGGAGAGCGGTGTTTAATTTTTGTGTGCATGAGAAAAACACTCAACAGATCTGACAATTAGAGCCGGGGAAGAGTGCCGGGCGGCACAGCGCGAGGCGGGTTTTCCCAGCGGTGCTCGGGGAGGGAGCTGAGCAGATGCGTTCCAATATTTACCAATGCACAATATTTACACGCTCTTCAGCTTCCCGCCCTGCTGATCCTGCAGGAAGTCGCTTTGGTTCTGCAGGCCACGGAGGGAGCACTGTGGACCGGGACCAAGGTCCCTGCCACCTTTGGGCTGTGCCCAGATGGCGAGAGCGAGAAGGCCCTCGGGTGTCACGTCGAGTCCCACAGAACACTCAGCTCCCGGGTGCAGTCATGTGGCCTGCAGGTGTCATGATTAAGGTCGGGCTCTTCGGACACCCTGCAATGTGACACAGTGACTGCTGTCCAGTGACTGCTTCAGGGACCGGAAGCTCAGAGGGGCCTTGAAGGCCCGCGAGACATGTGGTGGCCAGGTGCCCACACAAAGGCTTGGCTTTGGGGATTCCAAGCCGTTGGCCTGGGTATTTGTGTACAGGAAGTATTTCAGTTAATAGTAGAGTGTGGGCTTCTTTGCCATTTGGAAATTTTATTGAGATATGATTCATAGACCATACAGTTTACTCAGCTAGTATATAGCATTCAAGAATTTCTAGTAGATTCTCAGAGCTATTGACCCAGCACCAAAATCAACCTTAAAATGTTTTATCCCAAAGTACCTTTGGAAACACAGTACCCTTTGACTACCATCAGCCAACCCTCTCCTCACCTAGAAGCAATCAGTGATTTGCTTTCTCTATAGATTCACCTATTATGGACATTTCTTATTAATGGAAGCAAATCACGTGGCTTTTTTATTATGAAAAAAGTCTGGCTTCTTTCATTATGGTGTTTTCAAGGTTCGTTTCTGCTAGAACATGGACCCTACACCATGCCTCTTTATGGCTGAGTAATTGTCCACTGTGTACATACCAGGTTTTACCCACTCATTCATCAACACACATCGTCTGATTCTGCCTCTGGATAGTTACGAGTGTTACTGTGAACATTCATATACAAGTTTTATGTGGACAAGTTTTTCCTTTTCTCTGGAGAATATATGTCAGAGTAGAGTTGTTGAGCCAAGGATAACTATACATCTCGTGTTTGGAGGAATGACCAGACTGTGCATCACAGCACCTGCAGTTTTGACTGAAGCCATCTGCAGGCAAGGTTCTGGTTTCCCTACAGCCCTCTGAGCACTGCTGATCAAAGCCATCCCAGTATGGGTGCGCGGTCCTCACAGCCTGATTCGCGTTTTCCTCACCAATGCCGTGCTGAACATCCTTGCATGTATTTTTGGCCTTTCTAGGTCTTCTTTGGAGAACTACCCATTCAGATCTTTTTCCTACCTTATAGTTACTATTTGTAATTTATTTTTATACATAGTCTAGATGCAGTCCCTTGTCAGATTCACAGACATTTTCTCCCACTTCCTGGTTGCCGTCTTGATTTTGTGATAGTGACCTTTAAGGTTTACACGTTTTAATTCTGATGACATCAAAGTTACCATTTTCTCTTTTGTTGCTTGTACATTTAATGCCAGATAAGAAACTATTGCCAAACTCCAGGTCACAAATATTCACTCCTGTATTTTCTTCTCAGGGTTGATAGCTTTAGTAATTAAACGGAAGCCTTTGACTACTGTTTTGAGTTTATTTTCATAAAAGCTCTGAGGGAATGGTTCATGTTTACATGTCAGTCCTGTTGTCCCAACACTGTTTTGAAAGACCGTGGACATTTCAGACACAGCCTCTTCCTTGGTGCCCATGCCTCCTCTGGCTCCCGTCTTTACTCACTCATGTCAGGCTTTCCCTTAGAGTAGGACTTGAGCAGTGCTCTGGTCATCAGCGGGTGCCACCTCGTCCTAACCTGCTTGTCTCTGCCACCTGCCCTGTACCAAATCTCACAGCTCCGAAACTCCAGAGCACAAGCTTTGGGGTCACAGACCAAGGCCCATCCTGTGCTGCCACACTTGTTAATCACACCAGCTAGGGAGCAGCAGCCCATTCTGCCAGCTTCTGGGTCCAGGAAGCACAGGTGGTGAGCTGCAGTGAGCACCGTTAGGGTTCTCTCCAGATTCCCCCGGAGCTTCACAAGGCTCCCTCCCCCAGCTCCCAGGACGCTCGCCTCAGTGGGCTGTCATCTGTATTCTCTCTCTCCTTAGCAAAGCAGAGGGGTCTGGAGCCCCCACGGATGCAGGGGCCACAAGGTGAGATCCTTGTCTCCCTGCCAAAATAGAAGTCATCTACCAATTAGTATTCGATCACTCCCACCCAATCGACCTCTGAACTCATGCCCTTGAACCTAAGAGAGATACGCAGTTGTTCTCAAAGGTCACTGTGCATAGCAGCACTGGGGAAAAGGTGACAAACGGATTCTCTGATGGGTCACTTCGGATCAGCAAGCTGGGTAATTCCACCATGCAGAACGCAGCAGAGGGAAACACGGCTGGCCCTCCCTGTTCCACTGTAGAAATTGCAAGCCTTTCTTCTAGATCAGTGTCTCATGAGAACGTGTTTCCAGCATTTTATAGCTTCTTTTCTGTGAAAATACCTATTATTTATTTTGTGAGAAACAGAAGCCAGGAGAAACCCTGCCTTCACCACCCACATTCATGTTCCCAAAGACTTTGTCACCAAGAGGCCAGTGGCAGATGGCCTCGCCTCTGTGCGTGGTTTCTGTGGCCTTCACTCTGAGTGGGAAGAGGAAGGCGGAGATCTGGCCTCTGCTCAAGATCAGATGTGGGGGTGAAGAAACCAAAAGATGCCTAATGTCCACTCTGACTCCAAGTTGCCACAGAGATATTGCAAGCCGGAAATTCTTTTTTCAGGATTTAAATGAATTCGTGTTACTGAAATGTTAGCACAAAAGTAAAGATGCACCTACCACCATGATGAAACTAACGAATAGTCAGTCACACGCCTCCAGCATTGCTGCCACCCAAGCCCGCACTGGCGCTGCTCAGGTGATCCCAGCTCCAAGGGAAGCGCTTACAGAGGTAAGCTCTGCAGAGGTGGGAAATGATGGGTGATGTCAGGGGCGTGAGCCCATTGACAAAATGTCGAGTTAGAATTCCAATAATTGAGTGACTTACCAGGAAAATCTTCCGACTGCCTCTTTGTCTGCCATAGAATACACGGCAGCATGGAGGGCCGAGCTAAGAAAGCGCGGAGTGGTCAGCGCAGCGCTGACCCGAGCACTGAGTGAGACTAAACTGGCCTGCAGGTTGTCGTCAAGATGCCCCAACACAAGCACTGGCCAAATCAGTGATATTCAGCGTGTCCTCCGAGCGTGTGTCACCACTGAAGCCTGAGGACGCAGCCTCTGGTTTTTTAGGCTGCACGCACGTTCCCCTGGTGGCTGCGCAGGAGGGTGACAGAGACTGTCACATTCTCAGCTGGCCGCAGGGCTGCACTTCACACTTCCCCTTTGTGTTTTCACCCCTTGACGGCGGCGGCGGCTGCGGCTGCGGCTGCGTGGGACCGAGCTGTTTTCTCTCCGACATGCTCACCCTGCGTTAGACATAAGGTTGAGGGACGTTTCGTCCACTTGATTCCTGGTCTCATATTTCTTTTGACCTCATTGTGATCGGCCCATCAGCATTCACTGTATATTTGAGTGTGTGTGCAAATATTTGCACGGTGAATATCCTGCTGGGGGTTATGAGTGAGATCATGTTTCTGTGTCAGCGTGTCACTGGATGTTTATGTGCAAATATGTGTGTGTGTATTTTTTTAAAACTGATGGAAATTGCTAAGGATATAAAAGCAAATAAATATAAAAAATATGTTAATATTGGATACTATCTTTATGTAAAAACTAGTGTACTACTCTTAGAATTTACTTTAAAATAGTTGAAGGTAAATTTTTTTAAAAATTGGTTATAAACTGACAAAGGATTACATTAGTAATAATTTATACTTTATTACCACAACAAACACTATTATGTTACAAAAAGCCATGTTTTAAAATTAACACATAGAGCTAAATAAAATCTAAGTCTTCTGTCAAATTTGTAGATCTTTTCCTGTTTTCATGGTCATCATTGCAATGAGTTCTACCTCTCAGCAAAAGATTGAAATGTTCCAGAAAACTTAGCTATTCTCACGTTTGATTTGTTCTTTTTGTTACAATATTTAGATTTTGAAAAATTCAACAGGTTGTTATAGTAGTGTTGGATAACAAATTTCTAAAAGATTTCCAGAAAACAAAAGTTATATCAAAATGAGAAAAAACAACTAGGCAAACTCCAAAACACGTGACTTCAAGCGCTCCCAGGAGCTGGCTTAGCAGTGCCTATAAAGTGCCAAACCAACCTGGTAGAGAGAAAAAATCGTAAATGGTCTACTTGCCTTGGCTCCGTGCTCCTACTGTACTTTTTCACTGAAATGTTTTGGCATCAGGGAGAAAAAAATAATACTGATCTTATGGGCTGAAAAGACTGAAAGCCTGGTCTGCTTAATGGCGTGGATTTTTAAGATTTGAAGTATTGTACTTTCAGAACTTTTGGTTTAACACTGAATTTGTGGAAGGATATAATGGCATTTTCTTTCTAAGTTAGATATTCCCTGACATATTTAGATACAAGTTTCCTCTCTGGAATCTGCTTCTTTAATAGTGAGACTTTGTCCTTTCTCTTAAGCATATGTTCTCTTTTCAAAATTAAATGTCTTTCATGCATCAAAAGAACAGAGGAACAGAAAAGAAAAAGTACAAGCAATCATTGAGGAAAATAACTTCTCAAAATTTAGAAGGCTTCTTTTTAAGTAGACTTTAGGGTGGAAAGGACCAAAGGAAGGGAAGGTTTAAGTGACATCAGATCTTTAATAAAATGACTCACTCTAAAGCACTGGAAATTAGAAATTGAAGTATTAATCATAGTATTTTACAGACATTATTTATATGACACAGTTGCATATATGCAATTATGACAAATGATATTTAACTTGTTATATAGGTACAATAAGAAAAGTCCATATAAATGCTATTTGTTAAATGGTGACAATTGTACTTTAAAACATAAGCAATTACGTTTTAAATTAAGGCCATGGAGCATGGCTATTGTTTTTGCTCTATATGAAAGGACAAATGCATTGTTTCTTGCTGTACCTTATCATAGACTGACAATAACAAAATAAATAACTATGTAAACATTCCCATTCAGTGTTCTGCCTTGAAGCCATCTTGAATTCTTCTAAAGATTCGTGAATCAAGCAACATAATGAGATTATTTGCTGCTTTTAGAATTTAAGTTCAACCCCTGGACAGACCATTTTCAATTCACCATCTTTTGTTTGTGTTGCAACATTCGGCATCTCTTGACACTTCTGCGGAATACCTGTTCCAATGTTTGTCTCTTCACCTCTTCCATACCCCAGTGTTCGCACCTCCAAGAATTATCATGTTACAAGTAAACAAATATGTTCTATCTACCAGTTTGTAAAAGTGGGCAAAACAAGTTTTTTTTTTACCACCACTCAACATACACTGTAAATACATCTCATGCATGCTTATTAAGTTTTAATTGAGACATTAAATCTGAGGCTAAATTACTATTAATTATACGGACACTATCAATCCTCTCACATTTTGCTTGGCAAGCAAAGCTACAACTGCTTTTTGAAGATGAGAGGCATTGATGGTTCAAAGTAATGACCGAAAGAGTCCACCTGCTTGGGGAAGAGAAACGAAAACATGGAGAAAGTGAAATATTTGTCGTCCGATTTTAAGATGACCAGATACACCATAATGAAGCATGACTTCCCCGGGATTGCTGTATTTTGATGTTGTTTACTGGATATGTTGTATTTTTTAGAAAAGCTGAAGAGTTTGCATACATGTGACTTTCTACCAACACTCGGACCACATTCGGAAGCGCTAGTGAGAACGTTCTCCGTGGCTGTCAGCAGCTTCAAGCCGAGTTTGTGGGCTTTGCGTTTTCAGGAAAGATGGAGTGACCAGGAGGCCCCAGGCGGGCTGTGTGGGCAGTCAGATCACCCACTGGCAAAAACACAGTGGGAAAATAGCGCAATGAGATAAGCCGGGGCATTTGCCAGTCTACAAAGAAAATATAAAAGTATGTTTTCAAGTTTATTTAGGGAAAATTATTTCCATAGAGCCATCATCATGAGGTATTGTGGTATTTGCAGCAAGCAATTTAATACTATAGTTCAACTCCTAAAGGCGGTGAGGAGGCGGCAGAAAACTGTGTGCGTGAAAACCTTAACATACTTTAGAGCAAAGGTCAGGAATGACAGTCCTGCCTCCCGACCAGCTTCAATTGCTTCATTATTGTTCCAATCAAAGAAAAAGCACATATAGACACTTTTTACCTGATAGATTTCCATTGAATGTTTAATATATGGCTCATATTATGCTAGATTCTCATGTACCCTAAATACATGTATTTAGATTTATCTGTAATAGCTTGTGCCTACTAAATGGTGCCTCCGTATATTTATGCATATGAAAGCAAGTAGGGACCAAAGGGGTTCTATGTAGGGTAACATTTAAAGAGGAGCCGTTTATGACCAGAACAGCATGTAAGAGTTTCCACGTGGAGACGTCTTTTCCACAAAATAAATGAAGTGTCAGAGTTCAGTCTTTAAGTTTTAATCTTAATTTTTCTCTAGGGAACATGTCAATAAAAGTAATTCATGTGGAACGGTAGAGGTGTTCTTTGTTCTGTGAGGGTCTGCTCTTGGACAGGGACTGTAAGAGCGGGGGTCCATGGCTGCAGGTGTGCTTGGCCTGTGGGTGCGGGTGCCCGTGCAGGGGCCCCTCTGCTGGGGCTGTGGGAGCTGCAGGACTGCTTCCAGGAGCTGGCGCAGGGCCGTGTGGCCTTCCTCCTCCTCCTGTTTTGCTGCACACGGCATTTCAAAGGACTGCAGGCTCTGCTTGAGGACTGAGCCTTTGAGGAGGTATTAGGAGGATGTCACCGTGGGGTCTGCAGGTCTGCCACAGAGCAGAGACATTCCAGGTCAGCTCACAGGTGTGCCCTGCAGAACACCTGACCTGTAGGGGAGAATCAATCGCTGCCCCTAGGTTATCTCACATCCTTGGTGAAAATCTTCATTTTATTGAATGTAGCTTGTGTTACTTTAATCATACTGACCACAGCTAGGTCCTTCTGAGAATGAATTTTCCTGAAGTACTAGCTGTGAGCAGCACCCAGGACCCCCAAGGCCAGCACCTCCCTCCTTGCAGGCAGGCTGCAGAGCACTCCAGTGAACGCAGGAGCATGTGGCCACACATGGCCTGACCCCGAAGCCACCAGGGGCTGTCTGAAGCTGGCTGGAGGAGGAGGAAGGATAATTACCACCCATATGCCGCCCACGTGGGAGCCATTGAACTCCTGGCCCTCTCCTCCCAGCGGTGGTTTGACGTAATGCGTTCATTTTTGTGTTTATTCTTACGTCTCAGGATGTTGTCAAGGAAGAGGTGTCTAGACAGAATGGAAAGGAGCCTTTTTAATAAGTCTTCTGATAATTGAAAGTGAACATCTTTGCAAGAGACCCGGTCATTGGAAGGTGGGAACTTCTTAGAAGACTGGTGTTTCTGTAGTGGAGAATCTCAAAGTTTTCTGAAACTGTGTCTGACACATGGACCATTGCTGTGAAATTTACATCTCCTTAAACCTTCCATGCATGGCACTCAGAAATGCACTGAATGAAATCTGAACAGGACGGCCCTGCTCTTAGAAGTGCCTCCCTCCTGTCTGCATACCTGAAGAGGAAAAGCAGTGAGCACTGCGAGGTGAGACAGAGCCACAACTACACCAAGGCTGCGGCGCGGCACTGTGCTCACGGCTGTTCCCTGCACACCTCGGGTCACACCAGCCCTTGCTCCATTTCAGCACGAGCCTTGTTCTCAATGTGTCACACAATCCATGCAACTTAATCACCCCACTAAAGCTCCGTGAGCTGTGAGAAAGCAGTGCGTAAACAACATAACCGGTGATAACCGCAAGTCTATGATGGGTTGGCCACCTACAAACGTCAGGCATTGACCTTGGTCACCTATTTGAATCTTCAAACACTCATTAGAATCATATCACTATCAACACAGCTACAGTTGCCAAGAATAAGACACAAAGTCACACAGAAGATTAGGCATTCGGACCCATTCAGTTATCAAAATAAGTGCTTTCCACAAACAAAGCAGAGCCGCCTTCTGTTCTCACGGGCAGACTCGGAGGCCCACCTGAGAGGGGCTCCCTGAGCCCCGGGGTGCTAGACTCATCTTTGTGAATTTGCCAAGTTGGAATTTTTTATGTTGCTGTTATCATACGGTTCGTGTTACGTGGTTTACAGCGCAGAACTGTGACCCAGAGTATTCTAGACCTGATGTTAAGAAACCCAGATCTGATGAAGCAACAGTGGACTGCTGGGCAGCTCTCTTGGGCGTTACCAACAAGTATGACGGATTCTCTCAAAGCGGGTTCTCAGGGCCGGGCTGAACTTGACCTGCAGGAGTATTTAACTCAACTGGCAAAACACTGAAAAGTCAAAAGATTTCACAGACAAACCTGATAGTACTTGGCTGGAAGAGCCCTGGCCTCTGGAGCAGGGACCCACACTGCTGCCCTGCCGTGACTGCCCGAGAGGCCCCATCCAGAGGCGGCAAGCGAGAGGCGGCTTCGGGGCTCTTTCTGCCATCCTGAACTGTCCATATAGTTTCTCTATGAAGACATATGAAATCTGTATTCCTCGTGTATTCTCATGGGCATGGATTTTATATGTATATAAATGAAAACCGTGGCATAAATGTAACAACACCGCACGCCTGGTCTCCTCCCCAAATGCACAGCACCGGGCTGTCCTCCCAGAGTGTTCAGCGCGCGACCCTCTCCAGCCGCACTTCCTGAGCATCGCTGTGTGGCGCCAAGGGTGACAGGCGCCAGGACACTGCCACCCCTCCTCCCTCAACAACCGGTTTTGTCTGTATGTTTACAATTCTGTCTTGATACATGGTGGTATCACTAAAATAAATGCGGAAACTGCACATATAATAATGAACATTAACACATCGACACACACACTCAACCCCTTGCGGGAAATGTGAGCCACGCTTGAATTCCTTTGCTCCTGACCCTCAGCCTGTCCTGGGGCGCGGGCAGCGCAAGGCATGAGCGCAGAGCCGGAGCCACCAGCAGCTGACAGTGCGCAGTGTGCTTTTGGGAGCATCTCACCCCATTAGTTGAGGGGAAATCCGGAGACAATGACCTGCACGGTCCCAAGCAGGAGGCCGTCAGGACGAAGGGAGCTGCTTTTTAGACTGCGCACTTCCGAGCAGGGCGCGGCGCAGATTCCTCCCGCAGGCTCTGCCAGCAATGCTGTCTGTGGGGGCTTGGGAGGCGTTGGTGGCTTTGAGTTTCCCCTGGACACCAAGGCTTTGCCCCCGGAACGCGTGATGCCAGAACAGAACCAGGCTGCTGCAAGTCACGCTTTCTAAACAGACGATCCGAAGTCAGCGCTCCGGGCACGACCCCAAACAGGTTTCCTCCCACACGACCAAGGCCTGCAAGTGCCTGCTCTGCACCCTGGCGCCTTGTTCCCATATATGTTTGCTAGTTTAGCTGCACAAAGAAACACATTTTGGGGAAGAAAAAAAAGATAAATAGATTTTGCCAGGTTGGCTTTGAACCTATCTTTCACACCAGCGTGAAGTGCGCTGCCAGGGTGTGCGATATGCAGCTAAGAAGCAGCAGATGGGAAAGCATTTCTGAGGGGCTTTTTGATGGTTCTGAATCTATGCAGCATTTACACACCAAAGCATGCTTGTTCATCTGTTATATATTTAGGGATATTTAAACTGTGAACATTTGTCTTCTTTAAAGACTACAGAAGTATCTGGAGACTGACTGACTTTCTAAATAGACGCAGTAAATTGATCAATAATTAGCTTGACATCCCTTCCCTCCCGGCCGCTCCCTTCTCTCCAGCGCCTGGCCCGGTTCTGTCTCCTGGTGAGAGCCTGACGCAGGCCAGTGAGCAGCCTGCTCAGTGGGGAAAGAAGTCAAGGCACCGACAGAAAAATAGACCCCCGCACACCTGTGTGTATGTGCTCGTGTGTGCGTGTGTGTGTGTGGGAGCGTGTGTGTGCGTGTAAGTGTGTGTGGGAGTGTGTAAGTGTGTGCGTGTGTGTGTAAGTGTGAGTGTGGGAGTAAGTGTGTGTGGGAGTGTGTGTGCGTGTAAGTGTGTGTGGGAGTGTAAGTGTGTGTGGGAGTGTGTAAGTGTGTGCGTGTGTGTGTAAGTGTGAGTGTGGGAGTAAGTGTGTGTGAGTGTGTGTGTGTGTGTGTGTGTGTGTGTGTGTGTGTGTAGACAGAGGGAGGGAGGCAGAGCACTTTTAGGAAACCTTATCAGAAACACAGCCCTGAGACGATATGGGATGGCGACCTGTCAGTCCGCGAAGGGCGCGTCTCCACAGCCCCCGATCTGCCCGGCCTCCCGGCAGGCCTCCCTTCACACGGCGGAAGGAAAGGCGCCTTTAACTCACAGGTCATTCATCTTTTCTCTTCTGCATGAGTCTTACCCAGCTGAAACCAATGAAAATAAAACACAATGCCTGAAATATAACTGTGGGATGAATGGACGGATCGATGGACGATAGGTAGATACAGGCACCGATAGCTGATATAGACACAGATAACAGATCGATGATAGGTAATAGACCACAGGTGACGAAGACAGACACTGCGCAGAGCTGGCACCAGTTGGGTCCGACCTCCGCGGCGTGTAAATCAGTGACCCAGGGACCTGTGCTCTCCCAAGCCCCTCCGCGGCCGTCTGTGCTGACTGCACCCCTTCACCTAGCCTCAAATTTGGTCGCCCCAAACTGGCAATTTTAGAGGAAGAGGCCGTGGCAAGAAGAGATAAGCAGCTATTTATGGCCAGCAGAGTCACCACTTCCAAAGCGAGATGTGGCCGGAGGGTGGAATTGTTGACTCTGAATTGTTCTGTGCGTTCTAAACCCCAAAGATTATTTAAGAACTTCCCAGAGCCAACCTCAGACCTCGTCGGACGCGGCACCGCTCGGAGGAAGGGCGTGGCAGACAGCAAACCCACGCTCGACAGAATGCGGCACAGAAAACCACAATTTTTTTCCAGGAAAAAAATAAAGACTACCAAGCTTTGCCCTTTAAGGGAAGCGCATCCCACTGCTCAGGCAGTGCTTGGATTCACCACATGGATATGCAGAGGGGGAAATCGGGCTGGTCAGTGTAGCCATCAGGTGGTTGAGACTCGAAGCGCCCAGTGTTTCCCTTCTCAGCCTCAGGAACCCAGGGGCACTAAGCAACGGCACCTTCCCTGAGCGCAGCCCACACCGCCAAGGCTCCGAGGCGGCGCAGGAGCAACCGCGGCCCGAATCCCCAAGAAGCAGACCTGGTGTCACCCTCGGATGCCCGCACAGTAGAACGCAAAGCGAAGCAGGAGTGCCCGGACGTACCAGGGATCCAGGGATGCTAATTCCTTCTCTCTGCCCTTTCTCCTAGAGTTAAACACAAACATAAAAACCATGACATTTTTTAAATGTGAAACTCTCATAAATTTGAAAGAACATTCTCTGGACCCAAAAATAAAAAAAAAATCTTCTGACTAAAAATAATGTTTGTGAAGCTGATTTGCATTTCAAATTTTGGCAGCACACCTATGAAGGGTGTCTCTGGCTCAGAGCGCTGGCAAGAGGTGACGCGCACTGGAACAAAGGTGGTGGCAGGAGATCGGAGACTGGCGGGGAGAGGCGGGAGCCGCGGGCCTCCACTGTCGCCAGACAACCTGGGCCCCGCCGGGCCGTGCCAGCCCTCACAGAGGCGGCGGTTCCAGCACTCGTCTTACTTTCCAGTCTGAGAAATAAAGAGAAGATGATCTCAGAGGGGCGCGAGGACTAATGGAGCCCGCACGTGAACAGCAGAGCTGGAGTCCACGCGGCCCTGCCATCCGCATAGACGCGCAGATGTGTGCGCCCCGGCTGCTGCAGGCCTGGATTCTACCGTCCCGGCTCCATCTGGTCCCTGACCACATTAAAAACCCCTGCTGAGAAAAAGTGTCTCCGAGGGGAGTTGGGACCTTTGGTTCTCAGGGAAGAGCGAGGTGTTTAATTGTCCTGACAGTATGGCCGACCTGGAAACTGCCCTGCCTCAGCCTAATGCAGGAACCCAGAGGCAGGGCAGTGCCTAGAATCGCAGGCCAGAGCTGGCGGCTTCCTGCCACCTCTGCTGGGGAAACTATGCTGGAGAAACAGCAGAGCTGGGAAAGCTGAGTTTCTACTGAAAGAGCTTGGCTAAATTTGGCTTTAATTACATACAACTCATGCTGTCACCATCCTGTTCTGATCAGATCTATACTATTGTGTTTTGTATGAATTCATTGTGTGTGAAGATATGGACAGCTGTTTGGAAGGAAACGAGAGTATGATAGACAGTGAAGGTCTCTGGTTGTCTTGCTTTGAGATCTGTGTCTCTTACATTGTTATCTTATGATCCGTTTTGTTCTTTTTAGTTCTGTTTAATTTTACCCTCTTTAAAAATAAAAAAAATTAATTACATACGATTCAGTGAAAGTCCCATCTTGACGAGAAACATTCCATGTGGCCTGACTGCTGGGAACATTTCCCGTGGGGTTATTTAGTAACATCTAGGTGACCTACCTCACGATCAGAGATGCTCCTGCTGGGGAGCATTGGGTGCTTGTTCGGTTTCCCTCAGTGACTGTGTCTTCTAGGACCCCCAAGGGATCACTGTTAAATTTGGGGCCAAGTATAGTGTAATTTATAGAAAGCCAATAGAACTCCTGGAATTCTTTCCCATTTTTCCCACCGTGAATTTCCATCACAATAGCGACACGGCTGACGGACCTCCTCACTGAGAGCTGGTACAAAGCCCATGGTGAAGAGATACTGCTGGCCACCGCCGCACCCCGAGGGGTCTACCGACAGCCTGTGCGCTCTCCGTCGGGTATTAACCAGTGCATGAGATTTTATTTTTATTTTTTGTTTTTTGTTTTTTTGGTACCAGGAATCGAACTCGTGACCTTATGCTTACCAGGCAAGCACTTGAGCCACTAAGCTAAATCCCCAGCCCTTTATTTTTTAAAATTTTTTAATATTTTCTTCTTTCTTTCTTTTTTTAGATAAGGTCTCACTATATAATGCAGACTGACCTTGAACTCCCTAATGTAGCCCAGACTGGCCTCAAATGGTGATCCTCCTGCCTCAGCCTCCCGAGCGCTGGGATTGCAGGCATGTGCCACCACATCTGGCTGAGATTTTAATAGAAACTATATCAAATTGTTTTAAAAATAGAATACACATCGCTTACCTTACCAATATTGGCCCCCAATGCAGCTATAGTTCAGTTTGAAGTATTTAATATATATTTATTGGATTCCTGTTATGTGATAGGATAAAACCATAAGGTATTAGTGATGACAAAGGGATTTGGTTCAATGAATAAATGAAAATATCGGGGGAAACTGCATATTCCTTTTACTTCATGAGAGAAATTTTACACTAGACAAGTGACATGAAATCAGTTAAAGCACTTTTGAAAATAGAAATAATCAAAATAAAGCAATTAATATTAAAATCACTCAAAACTGTCTAACAGGGAGCCTTTATGACTGTCTTTGCTATGTATATGCTTGTATTTTTAACATGCAAATTTATTCCTATACATATTTTCATTTATATTTAGAATTGAATCACACAATTCACTATATTGTAAATAATATTTCGTATCACAGAAGACAGAGGCTAGTGCGTTTGGTAGGTATTTCACTGTATAGATTTCCCTTCACTAATAAAACCAAACCTATCTTGTTGGTCATTCAACTGTAGGGTAATTTTTAAGGATAAGGTTTTGTGACACTAAAAGTTTTTTTTATTGAGTATTAGTTTAGGGAACTCTCAGCACCTTCGCAGTCCGAAACCGGGGCTGTGTGAGCCCCTGAGAAGAGACCAGAAGGTGGGCTCTCGCCTGACAAAAGTGGTGTGTGAATTCTAGGAGGACGGTAGCCAAGCTCCTTAAAACTAGGAATCCTGCTTCCAGAAAGTGCTCCTTAGAAAGTAAACGAATCAGTGGACTTTGAATTTATACAAATCAGTCTTTCCCAGCAATGTTCACAAAAGGTAAAACTCTGCTGTAAAGAGAATATCTTTACTCCTATATTTTTTTCCACAGTACTCGAAAGTTTCAATATATTATCACAGTAATAAAGTTAAATTCTATGGAATTCATTTGGTTGTGACATGTGATGATTTAACTTTATTTTGCTTTTTAATTTAGAGACATTTTCAAACACTTTTTACTCAGTAATCCAGTTTACCACAATGATGTCAACAGTACGGTAACATTTTTTTTTAAATGTTTCAGAAAGTCTGTCTATGTTCCTATATTTTCCGTCCTGAGCCACAGGAGGAGCCATCTGAGGTGATGCCACCACCGGGCAGCTCTTCCTGTCATGCTTTAGTAGTTCTGAAAGCGTTTGTCCACCTGTGCGCCGACACTGGCACCCATGCTACGCAGGAGCCGCTCCCGTGGGCCCGGGGACAGAGCGTGGCAGAGCTGGAACGCGGGGCCAGGCAGGCACGTGGGGCCTGGCCCACACCCTGCAGAGGGGCTCCCGCCTCCAGGCAGGCTCAGGACACACGTCACACACCAGATCTCTCTCCCTCCGAGGGCTTAGATCAACTTTATGTCAGTTTTGATCAGGGTCAAAACAATTTGTGATCAAGTCTGAAAAGATTTTATACGTACCAACATTTTGCAGCTACTTGCAAAGGTGTCTTCCATTCAACTGTGTCTCTCTGAAAATCCTCTTAGGAAATTAGGCACTTCTTAATAAGTTTGCTACCAGACATGTAATGATTTTTGCTGTACTTATTAATGCTACCTCTTAATAATTTTCTAAATGTTGATGCTCTTGGCAATTCTATTGAATCATCAGATCATTTCATTTCTCCATTCTGATATTCATACTGATACTTAAGGTTTTAACTTGTCTGTGGCCAGCGTTTTCCCAGCGCTGCAGCCCAGAAAGGATAGTAAGTGTGCATGTCTTTTCCCTGGCGGAAGGGGCGACTTCAGACGTAGCACACACACTGCGCTGATGGCTGGCTTGCTATGCTTACCTTGTTGGAAACTACACTAAGAGTTTCAGTGTGCTGAAAGTATTTTTAATAAGTGCGATCACATGATACCGACAGAAGGCAAGGGAAGCACTGATTGTTTTTTAGGTTTTTATGTGAGCAGCATGGTCATTTATTTTAATAAATTCACTATAAGGAATAATGACATCTTTGAATGTGTGGCTTAATTCTACTGCTAATCGTGCTGGAGGTTTTTATATTTGCGTTTAATTTATAGTTTTCCTATTTTTCTCTTTTTTCTTAAATTGTGGATTGATTTTTTTTCTGAAAACAGCATTTCTCATATGAAGATTTTTAAAAGTAAAATTGAAGCTGCTAAATAATGATTGTTTTTGTTTTTTGAAGGTTTTAAAAAGAACTCCAAGAAACTGAGTCTAGCAACTTTCAA